>PVJN01052260.1:0-14171 GCA_004026805.1 Lasiurus borealis | reverse complement strand
TCCCTAGGACCCAACACTGGGTGCGGCATTTGGCTGTATTACTAGAGGCAGGAATCCAGATCCAGGGAGGTGATTCTGATGTGGTTGTTGGCTCAGGCCTCAGCTAGAACGGCAAGCTCAGAACTGGGAGCCACATACTGAGGAATCCTGACCTAGTGGAGTGTACAGAGTTGCTGAGAAAAATATGGAAAAGGGGGGGTGTAAGAGGGGGGGGCAGGAACTGGGGCATGGGTAGGGCAAAACAGGAGGACTGTCTCCCAACACCCAAAGAGCTTCCTGCAGCTAAGGAAGTGAATGTTCTGAGCTGCCATGTGGAGATGAGGGGAATTATCCTGGTGAAGGGGAGGGTGAATTTTGTGGGGTCGGGGGTCCGCTGGCCGGAGGCTTTGTCCCTGAGGCTGTGTGGTTCTAGTCCGCAGACCTGCCCCCAGAGGAGGAAAGCGAGAACAGCAGTGTGGACTTCGGGTCCAGCGAGCGCCTGGGAAGCTGGAAGGAAGATGAGGCACGGCCTGGAGCAGGTGTGCGCTGGGACGGAGGGGATGGAAGGGTGGGAGTGGGGTGAAGGGAATCTTTTGGAGCGGGGGGTTGACCCGGATGGGACCTGCTGGGCCACCGATGGGCCTCCGACTGACCCGCCCTTGCGTTCCCTGCGGCAGCGGCCCCTGTCCTGAGCCCCGGGGTCCCGGAGAGCGACCTGAGCAGGGTCCGGCAGAAGCTCCGCAAGTTCCTGCTGCGGAGGCCCACGCTGCAGTCGCTGCGGGAGAAGGGCTACATCAAAGGTACCGGAGGGGCCCCCCCCACCCCCGGGGCGCGCCGTGGGGGGCAGGCGGGCGGCGCTGACCAGCCTCTCCCCCCGCCCAGACCAGGTGTTCGGCTGCGCGCTGGCCGCGCTGTGCGAGCGCGAGAGGAGCCCGGTGCCGCGCTTCGTGCAGCAGTGCATCCGCGCCGTGGAGGCCCGCGGTACGTCCGCCGCGGTCCGCGGGGGGCTGGGGGGAAGGCCGGGGCGGAGGGCGCGCGCCTTCAGGCTCCCGACACCCTGCGATCAGGACCCCATGAGGGACGCCCCTGGCGGGGAGGCGCTGGGTGGAGAGAAAGGGACCCGGAGCCCCTTAGACGGAACGCCAGGCGCCGCCGCATCCCGCGGAAGCCTGGCTCAGCGCCTCCTCCCCGCAGGGCTGGACATCGACGGGCTGTACCGCATCAGCGGGAACCTGGCCACCATCCAGAAGCTGCGCTACAAGGTGGACCACGGTGAGGCCCGCCCCAGCCCCGCCCTGGCGGCCCGGGGCCCGGGGGCGCGGCAGGAAGGGCGCTCACCCCCCTCCCTCCTCCTCCTGCCGCAGATGAGCGCCTGGACCTGGAGGACGGGCGCTGGGAGGACGTCCACGTGATCACCGGCGCCCTGAAGCTCTTCTTCCGAGAGCTGCCCGAGCCCCTCTTCCCCTTCTCGCACTTCCGCCAGTTCATCGCGGCCATCAGTGAGTGGGGCGCAGGGGGCGGGGTGCAGCCGGCCTGCCTGGGGTGCAGCTGGCCTGCCTGGGGCGGGACACCCCTCCAACACACAGACACACACACATACACCGGGATTCGCTCCATCCCTTCCCCTCGCCGAGCCCGCTCTCCCCTCGCCAGAGCTGCAGGACCAGGCCCAGCGCAGCCGCCTCGTGCGCAGCCTGGTGCACACGCTGCCCGCCCCCAACCACGACACCATGCGCCTGCTCTTCCAGCATCTGTGCCGGTGAGCGGGCGGGCGGCGGCCGTGGGAAGGGGAGGCGGGACCCCCAACACTCGCCCCTCGCTGCGCCCTGACTCCCCTGCACCCCCTCCCCGCTGCCGTCGTCGCAGGGTGATCGAGTTCGGGGAGCAGAACCGCATGTCGGTGCAGAGCGTGGCCATCGTGTTCGGGCCCACGCTGCTGCGGCCGGAGACGGAGGAGGCCAGCATGCCCATGACCATGGTGTTCCAGAACCAGGTGGTGGAGCTCATCCTGCAGCAGTGCGCCGACATCTTCCCGCCGCACTGACCCGCCCTGAGCACCGGGCGCTGCGCGGGCCGCGTGGCTGGACTCCATCTCTGAGACCCTCCGCTGACCCCGGCCCCAGGCCGCTGGGAATTGTGCGCCCCTCGGTTCTGAGGGTGTGGTGACAGTTGGTGGGCAACTCACAAAATGTGACTCTCCCCTCACCTGTCCTGTTTTGGGGTTAATTGGGTTCTGGTCTTGATGACAGCGCCGCCTCCTGTGTGTGCGCAGGCGCGCACCTAAGAATGTCGAGGGGGTGGGTGCTGAGGGTTGTTTTCTGGGGTGGCCCGAGGCCCTTGTTGCGAGGAGTAATTTGGGTGAGGGGCTACCTGGCTGGTGGCCTTAAACAGAGACCCTGTGGGCTGGCACTGTGCCCACCAGGAAGCAACTTCCCTGCGGCCGAAACAGGACTGACCCGCCTCCAGCGTGCGCAGCTGAACTGGCCTTCCCTCGGGCTGTGGAGGGAATCCTGGCCCAGCCCTCCCGCGGGCTGGCTGCGGACAGCTTTCACCTGCTCTCTGGTTTGCGGATCCGGGATTCCGCCCTCCTTGACGCACTTAGGTTCTGTGCAAGGGTCTTGCCACCGGGTAAATGTGTGCCTGGCACCTGACACGCACCGTTTCCACACACCGCCCACTTTGCAGATGAGAAAGGCTTGCAGAGGCAGAGAGACTTGGTTCAGGGTCCAGTGGGCGATCTGACTCCCCAGCTCAAGCTCTCCTTACACCAGAGCACAGCCTCGAGGTGGGGTAAAACCAATCCTTTCAGCTGCCTCCTAACCACAGTGTGGACTTATGGGTAAAGCAAAAACAAGAAACTGGGTGGGTTCTGTCTGGGCCTGGGGAGGTACCTGCAGGGGAAGAGGGAGCCTGCCAGCTGTTCTCCCCCGGGGGGAGGGCAGGTGGCACCAGCAGGAGCCCCAGCCCCTTGCAGACCTGGCTGTCGAGTGTGCTCCTGGTCGCTGCCTGGCCACCCAGAGCGGGGAGAGGCCTGCAGGACGGAGGGGAGGGGAGTGTAACCTCCACAGGGGAAGGGGGTCAGCAGCCCCCTTCCCTCAGCCACAGACCGCATCCGTTTATGGTCTTCCCTCCCTGCCCCGCCCGCTCACTCACTCAACAAGCAATAATAGCTAATATTTATTGACATTTGCACCAGGCCGAGCGTTTGACTTGGATGGTCCTGTCTGTTTCTCACAGCCGATATTTATTACCTGCTCTTCTGTGCCAGGCACTGCACTCTGGGGCAGGGTGCCACCCGCCGCCTCCCTGGTGGAGCTTACGGTCAGTGGGTGAGGCTGTCCCAAGCCTCCCCTCCCCCCCAATGCCAGTGGGGCTTGGGCAAGAGTACACACGGAGGCCACCCCCTTGGAGACACTGTAAACTTACAAATGGAGCTAACACCTGTTCAATAAAATACGTTTTGTTCTCCTACTTTGGCACATATCCTTTCATACTGACCTGGAAGGCCAGGTTCTGATGCAAACTGGCTCTCAGCCTGCCCCCTGCATCTTCCCACCCAAAGAGCCAACCTGCCCCAAGGAGAAGGTTATGTGCACATGTGTGGACACTCCAGTCCAGGAGTGCCAACTGCCGTACCCCCTGCAACCTGCTTCCCCGTGGCCACTCCACATGGCCCACCCTTGAGGGAACAGGTCTAGGGACTCTGGGGTCCCCTGTATCAGGAGTGTGGTCTAAAGGATAGGGCCTAGGCGCTGGGAGAACCCCACATTCCTCATCCTGTGTGGAGAAGCACAGGAAGGTCCAGAATAGAGGGATCCAGGACAGGGAGCCGCTCATCCAGGTGTAAGGTTGGGAAGGTGACATTAAACACCTGGTTACCTGGATAAGGACATTCATAGGAAAGCTAGGGAAAGGCACAGGGCCTCTGCAGCTGTCGCTGGAGTGTGACTGTGTCCCGGGGACCTGAGGTGCCTCTGTGGAAGCCACGTTTGAGCCAAACACTAAAGAAGGAAGAGGACTTAAAGGAAGAAAGAGTACATGGCAGAGGGGACAACATAGGCAGAGGCTCTGGGGCAGGAAGCTCGTGGGGAGAACAACATCTAAAGCCATCATGATCAGAGGCGGGAGGTCCCGTGGGCGTGGGTGCGGGAGAGGCGGGCAGGGGGCAGTGTGTAAGGCCTTGTGTGCCCCAATAAGGGGTTCTGTGTGGCTCACTGGACAACAGGCAAGAGGATCCCTGGGCAGGGATGGCGTAGGAAGTGTCCGCTCAGTGTTAGGACATTCACACCTCAGAGGTTCTTACGCTGATAAAAGGAGACGTGTGCACTATTCATGGTCCACAGCCTGGTGCGGGAACCTTCATAATGCCTCTTACTACCTGAATGCCTATGAGTTTGTTAGTACGGTTTATTTTATAATTACTACCTGGTTTGTATATTATGTGTTTTTTTTCTCTTTTTAAAAAATATATTTATTGATTTCAGAGAGGAAGGGAGAAGGAGAGAGAGATAGAAACATCAATGATGAGAGAGAATCCTTGATCGGCTACCTCCTGCACGCCCCCCCACTGGGGATCAAGCCTGAAACCCAGGCACGTGCCCTTGGCCAGAATCGAACCTGGGACCCTTCAGTCCAAAGGCTGACGCTCTAGCCACTGAACCAAGCCGGCTATGGGCTATTATATTGGGTGTTTTTTTTCAATCAGAAGACCACCTCCTTTCACCATACACAAAAATAAACTCAGAATGGATTAAAAACATAAATGTTAGGCTTGAAACCATAATAATCTCAGACGAAAACATAGGCAGTGGAATCTTGGACATTTCTCTAAGCAATATTTTTTCGGATATATCTCGGGCAAGGGAAATAAAAGAAAAAAACACATGGTACTACATCCAACCAAGAAGTTTTTACACAGCAAAGGAAGCCATCAACTGAGGGGCGCGGCTACAGTGTTTGGACAGGATCAAGCCTCAGACCGATGAGAGGGCACAGTCCTCCCACGGCCACGTGCAAGTCCCGGCTTGGAGGGCAGAGGCTCCCGCACAATTATAGCCAGCAGCTGTGGCTGTCAGCTCGAACCTGTGGCCCCAGCACGTGACCCCACGTGCCTGGGTGATGTGGGCAGCAAGTAAACAAAGTCTGATCAGGTGCCTGTAACTGAGTAGGACCGAAACCCACGAGAATGTTGTAAACATCTTGACCACGCCCTGACTTTGTCTCGTGGCATCGGCTACAAAATAAAGACACGGCTTGTAGCCCGTGGCGCTGCTGGGTCCCCTTCAGCAAAGTAGCGTCCCGCCGAGTCCCAGCTTTCCTTCTCTCATCTATCTTTCCTCAATCTATCGCCCCCACTCGGGTTCACTAAACCTGGCGGAGCTGGTGCGGCACGTAAGGTGCCCTGGGGCTGAGTATGCCATGGCCGTGCCGGCTCCCCACGATCAACAAAATGAGAAGAACACCCACTGAGCGGGAGAGCCTGTGTACCAATGATCCACCTGATAAAAGGTTAACATCCAACATTTATAAAGTACTTACACAACTCAACACCGAAAACACAAAATCCCATTAAAAAGTGGGCCAAGGACTTGAACAGACTCTTCTCCAAAGAGGACATACAGATGGCCAATGGACATATGAAAAGAGGTTCATCATTGGTTATCAGAGAAATGAAAATTAAAACCGCAATGAGCTATCACCTCACACCTGTCAGAATGACGATCATCAATAAATCAACAAACAAGCGGTGGCGAGGATGTGGAGAAAAGGGAACCCTCGTGCACTGCTGGTGGGAATGCAGATTGGTGCAGCCACTGTGGGAAATAGTATGGAGTTTCCTCAAAAAACTAAAACTGGAACTGCCTTGTGACCCAAAGAAACCCGAAACATTTGAAAGACTGTCTGTGCCTCTCTGTTCACTGCAGCATTATTGACAATAGCAAAGATTTGGAAGCAGCTCAAGTGTCTATCAGTAGATAATTGAGTGAAAAAAGAAAAAGCTGTGGTTCATTTATACAATGGAATGCTACTCAGCTGTAAAAAAAAAAAAAAAAAAAAAAAAAAAAAGGAAATCTTACTTTTGTGACTGCATGGAGAGTATCATGCTAAGTGAAATTAGCCAGTCAGAGCCAGACAAATACCATATGATCTCACTTACATGTGGAATCTAATGAAAAAAATAAAATAAAAACAGACTCAGAGATACAGAGAACAGACTGGCCGCTGTTAGAGGAGAGGGGGTCGGGGAGCTGGGTGAAAAAGGTGAAGGAATTGGGCACAAACAACCACCACCTCATAGACACAGACGACAAGATGGTGATTACCTGAGGAAAAGGGAGTTGGGGGGAGGTAGAAGAGGGCGAAGGGAGGGTAAATGGTGATGGAAGGGACTTGACTTTGGGTGGTGAACGCACAATACAATGTATAGAGGATTGTACACCTGAAACCTGTATGATTCTATTAACCAATGTTACCCCCAATAACGTCAATAAACATTTTTAAAAAGAAGTCATCGCATAAGTATCACAGAGAGGTCCGGGTACCCATCACCTCGCCTCCCCCAGTGGTGACAGCTTACTGCAGTGCCTATGAAAACGAGGCAAATGATGGCACTATACCATGCCTGGGCTCCAGACCCTACTCGATTTCACCATTTTTTGGAGGCGCTCACTCGTGTGTGTGTCTTTGTGTTTAATTCCATGACATTTTATCACGTACATAGATTTACCTAACCACCAGCACAATCAAAAGAGAGGATTGTTCTATCACCTTAAGAGAAATTTCTTATGCTGCCCCTTTATAGCCACACCCTCCTTCCCCTTCCCTGGTGCCTGGAAACCTTATCTGCTCTCCATCTCTATAATGTGTCGCTTCAAGAACGTTATGTAGATGGCATCATAAAATATGTACCTTTTGAGATTGGCTTTCTGCACTCAGTATAATGCCCTTAAGATCCATTCAAGTCATTGCAGCTATCAATAGTTCATTACTTGCTACTGCTAAGTAGTATTCCAGAGATATGCTTTATTTTATTGACTGCAGAGAGGAAAGGAGAGGGAGAGACAGATAGAAGCAACAATGATCAGAATCACTGATTGGCTGCCTCCTGCATGCCTCCTCCCGGGGATCAAGTTGGCAACCTGGGCATGTGCCCGCACCAGAATCAAATGGTGACCTAGGTGACCCTGGTACATAGGTCGAAGCTCAGCCAATGAGCCACACAGGCCCGGCGTCCACAAGTATGCTTTTAAAGAGACTCTCCTAGCTGTGTATGAAGGGAGGGAGGAGGGAGACCAGCTAGGCATCCAGGTAAATACTGTATCACAAGCCAGACCTCCATCCTGGCTGGCCTTTGCTCTACCTCCCAACCCCCTGCCCCAGGTGTGTTCAGGCCCAAGGGGTCAGGCGATTGGATTGTTGACGCAGAGCCACCACGAGGGGGCGCCAGAGGTCTTTTGTCCAAGAGCTGAATCTCAACAGTGAACCACAGAGAGGGTTGGTGGCTCAGCATTAGGCCTGCTGTGCGCGTGCATCCAGAGAACCCCGGAGTCCTGTACCCCTCTGGAGTCCTGTACCCTTCCGGAGTCCAGCCCCCAAGTTTCAGTGTAGCCCTGAGCTCCAAGGCTGGGGGAGGAGGCTGATGACGACGTGTAGTGGAGGAGGGGGTGGCTGGCGAGGTGCAGAGGGAGAGTGCTCCAGCTCACCCACACCCTCTCACCCCCCAAACCCCCATCCTGCCAGCCACGGGCTCACGCTCGCTCAGAGGGTGTCTCTGAGCTCAGGCCGCCAGACTGGGCCTTGGCACCTTCCCCCGTCCACCCTTCCTCATCCCTGATCATTGCCCTCAAGTCCTGGCCCATTCTCCCGCCGAGACCAGTTTGGCTCAGTGGATAGAGCATTGGCTTGCGGACTGAAGGGTCCCAGGTTCGATTCCGGTCGGGGGCATGTACCTTGCTTGTGGGCACATCTCCAATGTGGGCGTGCAGAAGGTGGCTGATCCATGTCTCTCTCTCATGGATGTTTCTGACTTTCTGTCCCTCTCCCTTCCTCTCTGTATATATTTTAAAGAGAGAGAGAGAGAGAGAGAAAGCTCCCAACCTACTGGTCCAGGCCGTAGAGCCCTCTCTCCTGCCTCCCTGCACCCCGCACCCTCCTGCGGGCGCCCACCGCTGATGCAGGGCTTATCCAGCGGCACTGGACTGTGTGGAGCGGGCATTTGGGGAGCGGGCAGAGTGGGCCCTCCTGGTCCCGGGCACCTGCCCGCAGCCTGAGGGCCAGAAGAGAGGCTCTGCTGAGGAGTTCCAAGGGCTCACTCTCCTCCAAACCCGTCACCTTCCCAATTCAGCCCCCTCTCTGGCCTGATCTTCACTCGGCCACCGGCCCAGGTCCTGGTCCCCAGGTGCTTGCAGATGCCCCGCTACCAAAACGTTTCCTGCAGCTTCCCATCTCCACGCCCTTGCTCAAGCCCTTCCCTCTCTGGCCAGGGCCCTTGAGCCTCTTCTCCAGCTCCATGTCCATTCCTCCAGGAAGCCTTCCCAAGTGCTCAGTACATATCGGGCTTAAAAGGCTGCGTTCCCACCCTCGGTGCTCCCACCTGATGCCTGCACTTCCTTAAGAGCATCTGTTTCCTGTGGCCTGGCCTAACCATGTGTAGTTTACAGTCTGCCTTGCTGGAGAATTCTTTCTTCTCTCTGGTTCCCCAGAGCCTCAGACCCCAACTTGGCTAAATGAGTGAATGCAGCAGGAAACAGATCTTTGAAATCCTCCTTCTATGACTGGCTTCTGTTCTCCATCCCCTCCGGTTACTCCGGGGTGGGTTTCTTTGCCCCTCCCCCACCTCTAAACACTGGGGTTCCACCCTCCCCTCTGCCAGGCTCACCTACACGGACAGTTTTAACTGTTGCCCTTACTCTAAAGGGCCTCCAGTCCATCTCACAGCCCAGAGATCTGGGCCCTGAGTCTCTTGCCTACTATCCTTGTCCTTATGCGTCTTTCCAACTATTTATCTTTTCCACGAACGATAAGCTCCATTAGAGCCGCAGTGTTATCTGTATGGTCCACTGCTGCAGCCCTGGCACCCGGACAGGCTGGGTAAATATTTATGACGTGAGTGAATGGGAGACTCTCCCTCTGAGGGCCCGTGCACTGTGCAAATTCAACACATCCCAGACTAATTGCATTATCTCCTCCCTCCCCTCAATTCGCTTCTCCGGTCTTGGCTGCCTCTCTCCTCTCAGTCCTCCAATTTAGAAACCCCACAGTCACCCCAGACGTCATCTTTTACTCTCTCACCACCATCACTCAGCCACGACGTTGCCCAGATTCTACCTCCTATCTTTCCAGCTCCCACACTCACCCCCATCCCTGGCACACACCCCTGATTCAGAGCCTTGGCAGCCCCGGGACCTGGCCAGCTGCTCCTAACTGGGGTCCCTCGCCTCTGTTTTTGCTTTTATCCACATTGCCTACCGAGCAGTTTTTCTAAAACATCCACCTCCTTATCTCAGCCCCTGGTTAAAACCCTCATTACATCCATGTCCCTTCCGGCTGTGTGTTCCCAGGTGGAGACCACACCCAGGGGGTGGCAGAGGACATCATATGGAAGGCTTAAGGATAACGGGTGAGAGGGTGTCTGAGACAGTAAACAGGAAGCTGAATAATGAGAAAGCTATTTCTTCTCTGATTCTCTCCAGCCTTTAGAAGACACCAAGGAGAAAGTCTCCATGTGGTGCTAGAGCGCCCTTCACACCTATTTTTCACTTGTTAATCTCTTAGCAGGAATCAGGACTCTAGCCACATGCCAGCCACAAGGTATTTAGCCAGAATGTAATAACATTGTCTTGTATTTATTTCACAGTCACCTACTCTGTGGTATGTGATATTGTTGTCTTATTTATAATAACAATAGTCCATAAAAACGTATTTAGGAAAATATATTGCAAATCCAATATCCATCAAAGAACTAACAACCAGACTCTATAAAGAACTCTTACTTATCAATAGGAGTAACCAATAGAAATTTTAAAAAGAAAAATGAGAAAGACTTAAACACTTCCAAAAAGGAGGATATATCCGTGGCAGTAAACAGATGAAAAGTGCTCGGTTACATTAGTCATCAGGGAAATGTGAATTAAAACCACAACTTGATATGCCTGCACACCCACCCACCAGGACGAAAATGAAAAAGACTTCCAGGATCCAGTGTTCACAGGGATGTGGAGTAACTGAAGCTCTGACTCACTGGCAGCGAGGATGTCATTTATAACAGCTACTTTGGGAAACTGGCCATATCTACTGAGCGGAGCGTACCCATCCTACCCTCTGACCCAGGAATTCAACCCCTGGGGCTACTGCTAACAGAAATGAATACATGGATTCAACCAGAGTCAGGCATAAGTATGGTCATAGCAGCTTTCTTCATGATAGCCAAAAATCCAAAACAATCTCCATCACAGCAGTCGAATGGATAAATACATTCTGGTCTAGTCACAGAATGGAATGCTGCATGAAAGTGAGGATGAATAAATTAAACCAGACAAGTGTTGAGCCAGACACACACAAAAAAGGAACAGTCTTTTTGGTTCCATTTATGTGAAGTTCAAAAGCAAACAAAACTAATCTAAGCTGTTACTGTTGGCGGCAGTGAAAAGGGCACCAGGTGTTGGACTGTGGAGCCAGGCCTGCCCTCCTGCAACCTCGGCACTTGCGTTCTGGCGAAGAAAGAATTCAGAGCCAAGACTCAAACGTAAGAGAAAGTTTATTTAAAAAAGTCACAGAGGTAGGAGAAGCGAAGCTATACAAGAACTGGGCTCAGGAAACCAGGGACAGAGGCCAAAGAAGGGCCCTTGGAACCGAGAGGAGAGAGAAAGGTCAAGGTCGTGCACCTGGAGAGAGGGACTGGGAAGGAGCCCGGGCTACTGGAGGGAGAGCCTGCGTCCTCAGTCCTTTGAAGGGTGGGGATTGTAAGGGAGGTCCTAGGGGAGGACCTCAATAGAATACTCATCAGCTTTCCAGGTGTGTCCTTTTAAGGTCATGGTCTCCACTGGTTGGCCAGCACCAGCTCAGGGGCTCATTAGTCAACGCAGTGGGCCCTGATGTCACCTGAGGCATCACTTGTCTGGTTTCGCTGCTTTGCTGAGCCTGGAGCTGAAACCTAACTGAGACCTAGATGTTATCCCCAGGGGTTAGTGCCTAAGGGGTGGTCATGTAAGGGCCCGCATGGGAGCTGTACCTTGTCCCTCCTCTAAGGTGGTCTGCCCTATGACCAGGGAATGCCAGGGAGGAAAGGGCAGGGGCGGGCCAGAACTGCATGACCAGGGATATGGAAGGTCAGGGGGCCCAAACCACATTCCTAGCCGACCTCAGGACCGCGCAGACTGCTTACCTGCGGGGCTGTACCCGGGAGGAGGCGCAAGGTCAGCTGCTGAGGGGCTCATTATGTTTCAATCTGGGGGGGAAGTTACTTTTGGTATATGAGTGAAAATCTGTTTATTTGTGTGCTTCCTCCTACATATGTTATACGTCAAGAAAACTTTTAAATTTAACTTGTAAAAAAGTGAATTGTTTAAAGACAAGCATTAAGGAAATGGAAGTCTGGACCTGTCTGGGTAGCTCAGTTGGTCAGAGCATCATCCTAATATGCCAAGGTTGTGGGTTTGGTTCTCTGTCAGGACACACAAAGAACCAACCAATGAATGCATAAATAAGTGCAATAGCAAGTCCGTCTCTCTCTCTCTCTCTCTCTCTCTCTCTCTCTCTCTCTCTCTCTCTCTCTGGAATCCATTTTTAAAAAATGAAAATCAGCCGAAACTGGTTTGGCTCAGTGGATAGAGCGTTGGCCTGCGGACTGAAAGGTCCCAGGTTTGATTCTGGTCAAGGGCATGTATCTTGGTTGCGGGCACATCCCCAATAGGGAACGTGCAGGAGGCGGCTGATCGATGTCTCTCTCTCATGGATGTTTCTAACTCTCTATTTCTCTCCCTTCCTCTCTATAAAAAATAAAAAATAAAAAATAAATATATTTAAAAAAATAAAAATGAAAATCTTAGAACATGACAGTTCTCTTGAAGGTAGGGCGCAAATGGTAGGTGTTCAAGGCACTGTGCCCTCTACCATCAAGTCCAAATGGCCATTCCTGGCTCCTCAGTTCCTGTATCATGTCACAGGGCAGTTCGGTGTGATCCTTAGGAGCACAGACTCGGGAATCTGATGCACCTGACTTTGAACCTGAGCTCTGCCACTGGCTGTGGGACTTGACCAAGTTACCTCGCCCCTCCAAGCCTGAGCTTCCTCATCTGTAAATCACCTCGAAGGGTGATGGGCTTGCTCAGTGGAATGAAATGGCCTAGCCCTGGGCTCAGAAGGTGGACCTGACGGATAAAACCACACCTAGCTGCCTGCTGCTCCCCAAACAAGCCCTGCTTGTTCACACGGTTCCGCACCCCCATGTCTATACATGCTGTTCCCCTAGAATGTCCTTCCACCTGGCGATCACACCTCCCCCTTCCTTCAATGCCCAGCTTAAGCACCTGCTCCTATAAGATGCCACACCCCTCATGAGGTTAACCCCACCCCCTCTGCACCATCCACCTGTGAACACACATGGTTTGTATGGCTTGCTGTTCCTTTAGGGATTGGCTCTTGCTTATAGAGAAGGCTCTAAAAATATACCTGCAAAATGCAAGAATGATCAGTTCTCGGAATGATTCTATTTTCTCTGCAGTTTCTCGGGGGAGGGAGGGCTGGTTCCTTTTCCTTGCTCACAAGGATGTCAGACACTCAGCCCCGCGGTGGGGGCCTCATCCACCTCTATGGAGAACTGGCAGCACGAGATGTGTTGTGGGTGAGTGGTTATCACCGTGACGTCAGCCTCAAAGGTTAGGGATGTCCCCAAGTCATCCCAGTTCCCCTTATCACCCTACATGGATAGGTCACCCATGAGAGGGCCTCCAACGTCCATTTAACCTCTTGGTAGCTTCACAGGTTCCCTCAGCCAGACACCTGCTGTGCGAGGCAGGAACACTGTTTGAAACCTTTATAAGTCACCCGTGGCCCCGTGCACGAAATCTGTGCACATTAAAAGGGGATTAATTAGAGGAAATAATTTAATATTGCTATTTGCCCTTTCTCTATAATAGAAGTGTCAGAGATGAAAGAAAATTAGAAAAATGTATATAGCCGAGACCAGTTTGGCTCAGTGGATAGAGCGTCGGCTTGCAGACTGAAAGGTCCCGGGTTCGATTCCAGTTGGGGGCATGTACCTTGTTTGCGGGCACATCTCCACTATGGGGCGTGCAGGAGGCAGCTGATCAATGTCTTTCTCTCATCAATGTTTCTGACTTTCTATCTCTCTCCATTCCTCTGTAAAAAATCAATAAAATAAAATAAAATGTATATGAAAATCTTCTTCCTGTCAGAGTCTGAGGTGTACCATGGGACCCAAAGTCAAGTCCCTGCGCACCCACATGACCCTCAAAATCGAGTGAGACCTGGCTGTTCCCCCCACCCCATTAGGCTAGATCCAGACCCAGCCATTCCCACCCTTGTCAAGCGCCACCAGGCAGGGGGCATAGCCTCAGGTCCCCTGGCTTGGCACCAGGACCAGAGGGCATGCCTTGAGGTCCCTCGTTCAGCCCCACTGGGTGGGGGCCTGGCCTAAGGTCTTCCATCAAGCCCTTCCAGGTGGGGGTGGAGGGCACAGCCTCAGGTCCTCCATCAAGCCCCACTGGGCAGGGGGCGTGGCCTGAGTTCCCCTGACCCAGCACTGCGAGTGTACCTTAAGGTCCCCTGTCAAACTCCACTAGGTGGGGGCACGGCCTGAGGTCCCCTGTCAAGCCCAGGGGTGGGGGAGGGCGTAGCCTCAGGTCCCTGCTGATTGCTCATTAAGGCTCCTTAAGGGAACTTGGCTTCAGCTGTGGGTGCAGCCATCTTTGTGACTGAATGGTGGTCAATTAGCATATTCCCTCTTTATTAGGATTGGTGGGGCAGGGGGGCTAGCAGGACACCTTGTTCAGATGTGACTTCACTCATGACCACGTCCTGATGCCCTTGGTGGTTTGGTAAATGGGGACATAGTCCCTTAGCAAGACAAGTGCCGCAGAACCCATTTGAATCCTGCGCACCAAAACCTGGTGCCAACTAGCACACCATTTCCCTCCCCCTCCCGTCCCTCCCATGTTTTCCCCAAATATGCA
>PVJN01052259.1:0-14223 GCA_004026805.1 Lasiurus borealis | reverse complement strand
GATTATAGTATCACATATAAAGCATTTAGCACAGTTCTAGTAACATAGTAGGCATACAATAAATTTGTTCCTTTCTATGTTTTACCATGAAAATAAAAAGGATAGAATGCAATTCCTGCCATCTAAAAATCCCAATCCAATAAAGGAATATACATACATAAAACTGATATTGAATAACATAAACTATGCTGTAATTAAACCATTAAAGTAAAAGTATTGCTAGAAGACTAAAGGGACAGAATGCTAGATTACTATTAATTTGTGGAAGTAGCAAATGGTAAACACAACAGAATACAGAGAAGTAATAGAAAACAACTGTTTTTCTTCACTTTCTTCTCTTTCCATTCCACAAGGTTCTTCTATACAAGTGACACCTATAGCAAAATACCTCCGATCTCTTCATCCTCCTTAGCACTATATGATTTAATATCCGTCACTAACGATGACAGTCATGAACCAGCACAGTCAAAAAAAAAAAGTAGAGGCAAGGTTAAAAAACAAAAATAACTGGCTTACTTTCTTCTTGAGAAAAATGCAACTGCTATTCATAATTTAAGATTTAGTCAAAAGTCATCTCCTCTGTTCAGCCCCCCCTGACTTTTCAGACAGAGCTTCCTGTATGCCTTTAGCATCCCTGTCCCCCATATCATTGTCACAACAACTATACAGGTAACATCAACACTTTGGCATCTCTTTAGTGGCAGAGATCAGTTGACTTGATCTTGGAGCCCCCAGGGCTTGAAACCATGCTTTGCACACAATCAAAAGTCAATACACATGTGTAGAGTGAATAAATAAATGAATTTCAACTCTCTTTAAAATTCTTTTATATTTATTGTCTTGAATAGCTTCTTGCTTGACTTCTTGCTTTCCTAATTGTTTCACATATGTTAGTCATAAACCTACAATAATATTATAAACTCCTTCAGGTGTGGCCCACAATCTATATTTCTTTGTTTCTGTCACCACCTCAACTCTACCTGCATGGAGCCCAGCATAATAGAAAAAGCTCATTGAGTACTTAGTGATTGACTTACATTTAGAACATAATTTTCTGACAGTTTAAGGAAGAGCTTCATTTGTAGGTAGAATATGTTTTATGTATATGAAGTAGGATTTTCTATTGTTTAAATTTTTTTTACATCTATTTTAAGGGTACTTTCATTCATACCATTAATTATATTCCCCTATAGCACCACCTTCCCGCCACCAAACCCCTTGTCGGAAAACTATTTCATGTGTGCACAGTACTTCCAGGTTGGCTGGTAAAAGAAATTCATCTGATGAATCATCTAATGTTGTCTGCAAAAAAAAGTCAAAAGATACGTACTTGTGACAGCAGTAGTAGAGGACCAAACTCTGCCTTCTTTGCATTTGCCGGTTTACTGGCAGTTAGGCACAATAACTAATCTCCTAGAATATTTTGTTTCAGTATCTAATCCAAAACACTTAACATGAAATATAAAAGTCAAGTAAAAGAAAAGCAAAACATTAAAGAAAAGAGAATTTCCCTTTCCCTGAAAGCCAAATGGGTATTGGCTTAGCCAAAATGGGAAGAACGGGGGAGATATTAGTAGCAATGAGAATGGAGAAGACATATGCTTTGAGTCAGAAAGAACATTTAATTACTTATTCATCCAGTAAATATTTACTGAATACATACTATGTGCCCTGAGCTATGCTATGTACTAGGGATAAATATGAAAAATAAATGCCCACCCTACCAAATTGTATTTGGTAGTATTCTAGGTTATTGTAGAAACACAAGAGTGGGTACCCTTCTTATGTTTGAGGGTCAGAGAACTATTTATAGGGGTAGTAATGTAAGCTGAGAGGTAAAAGACATACACATATACACAATGGCTGTGCAAAGAGGGCCAGGTGAGGAAGGAGAAAAGGAATCGTTATATGCAGAAGAATCCTGAAAATGAGATAGTGAGAGACATTTGTTTACAACCTTATAAAAATTCAGTGTGGCTTGACTTACAGCACAGGTCTACTACCAACTGTCTCACTTTCAATATCACTATACCTTTCTGAGTGTCCATTTTCTATCATTTGAACACTTTATAACACTCATACTACTGGGACAGTAACTGGAACCCACAGGGAGTTTAGCAAGTATTAGTTCCTTCCTTTCCTTCCTTGAGAAAAGAGACAATACCCCATCCTCATCCCTGATTCCCACCCTTCCATTCCTTAGGGATCTCCCTGGCCAATTCACATTACCTCAGGGTTCACCTGAGCAATTAAATAGCTGTACCATTTAATATAGATTATTTTATCATGATTTAAAGCTGACTTCTAGTTTTTCAGAACTGGTTATTCATATGGATAGAAAAGTTCTTAACTCCATTTTTAAAAGACTTCAGTCTAATGGATTGTCCAATTTCATTCTTCTAATGCTTCTGACCCTTTGCCAGGTCTTGCCATTTAGACCTTGCCCCAGGCTGCCTTCTCCATCAGAAACTCTGAGAAAGTCTGATAATTTTCCTTCATTAAGCTCAAACTCTTCTTTTCTTTCTTCATATGCCTCCCCAGTTATGTGAGTATGTTAGGTAAGCTTTTCTCTACCCTCTAACATACATTAGTTTGTTCTAGAAAAGGGGAACCACCTAAATTGTCATTATTATGTTATTACTAATTTCATTATTTCTCATTCTTGAATACCTTCATTCTTCTATTCACTCATTAAATTAAGATATATATTTCATACTTGTAAAGAAGAACAAGGAACTATGCTAGAACCTTGTGGGTTTCCATAGAAAAAAAACAGACAATGAAGAACTTCAAAGAGCTTAGATTTGAATGGAAGAGGTATACAGAAATATATAAAGTTAATTACGATAAAAGAAATAAAGAATGTGGTAAAAGAAATACAGAAAAATTGTTATGGAAGTTTAAAAACAAACAAACAAAAAAACATGGGACTTGTTGTAGACAGGATCCAGGTATAAAGGCTAGCTGGATTGTTTACTTCAACCTGAACCACTTGTTTACTCTATGAGCTACTACATATTTAAAATGGAGATAGTTCTATGTCTTTGTTGGCTTTGTTTAAAAATATTGGTCAGGCTTCATTGAAATGAAGCACGTGCAATTTCTTTATAAACTGAAAAGTTTATATTTGAACAGAATTGACTACTACCTGGAAAGAGGTACTTTCTTCAAGACAGTGGAGAGCAATATAGTGATTGATTGGACAGGCTCTTCACTTCCACACACCCTACCAAAGACTGATTAACATAGGCAGAAGTGTTCCAAAGGCTGCAGCTCAATTCTTTTTTTTTAATATATATTTTATTGATTTTTAACAGAGAAAAAGGGAGAGGGATAGAGTGTTAGAAACATCGATGAGAGACATTGATCAGCCACATCCTGCATGCCCCCTACTGGGGATGCACCCGCAACCAAGATGATACATGCCTTTGGACCAGAATCGAACCTGGGATCCTTGAGTCCACAGGCTGACACTCTATCCACTGAGCCAAACCGGTTTCGGCTGCAACTCAGTTCTTGCAAAGAAGCTTTGAATCTACTGAGCATACACTCCCTTAGGGTGGAGCCAACTATATCCTATCACTCTGAGGCTATTCAGAAGCTCTATACACACTTACATGCATTCGCCTGGATCTGGTTCCTTCTCCTGTCGACAAATGTTCTTCCCTGGTCACTTATACTTTTATTATCTTCTCTATTGATTCTGTATCAATCACATCTTTCTCTTTTCTTTATTATCTCCCTCCCTACTCTCTAGTCACCATTGTCATCATATTTGCTCCTACTATGCTCTCTATAAATACACTTTAGAAGTTCAACTGCTTTAAGTAAGAAACTGTGGGTTTGTAGAATACTGCTTAATCTACTTCCAGTCTACAAACATATGTCTAATATCCTAGGCTAGATTCTGGCATGTAAATAAGGAATCACAGAGCAATGTGACAGGTGTGGTAATAGAGAGTCCAGGGACTGCTTTGGAGAGATGAAGAAGAGAGTCATTCATCCTGCCTGAAAAGGTCACAGAAAGCCTTGCAGAGACAGCACAGGAGGTGGCCTATGGACAATGAAATAAGTTTCCAAGTGAAGAAACAAAGAACAGTGTTTTTAGAGAGAGAGGATAGCTTAAAGCAAAGGCATGATGATGTGCAGATTCAAGATATTGAAGAATGAATTATTTATGCACAGAAGTAATTTGCCAGGACAAATTAGTAAATCACATTAGGACTACTCTAAGGAAAACCTGTCTCAACATCTGTAAAAAGGGCTTGACAGAGGCTAGAGGAATCCTGCATAAGGCTCCATCATGACACATGCATGAGACTCTTTGCTTTTATTCCTGTGAAACAACTGCATATAAATTAGAACTTTACAGCCCAATAGGGATGATGGCAGAGTGTGACCATTTCTGACTCTTGCTGCATCCATGGCATACACTGCTAATCAATGAAGGCCTTTATCTCTAAGTCTGGATACAGCCTCAGAACCCTTCCCATAGACATTTCTGTAAGGCCCACTATCAATCAGTCAGAGTTGGCACTTGAAAGAAAACCTATTTTCATCTCTGTTCTAGGTATGCATTGAGAGGGAGGGCTAACTCTAAAAGATGCATTTATAACCCAAAAGAAATATTTTCATGACGCCCCATAGTTGGACATGCAGAGCCCATGAATGCTTTTCTGCCTTATCTGTCTCAGTCTGTGTGACTCACTGGCTCAGAGTGGCCCTCTCAGGGGAGGGAGTCTGGACACTAAATATCTGGAAGAAAATGGAAAATTTTAATCGTTCAGAATTCCAAATGTAGTCAAATGACCCTCTAACTGACTAGCTTTTCAAAAGTGATAAGCAGTTACCAGTTTTCAATTAGGAACAAATGCTTGCCCATATGACTTAATAAAAACATCCTAACAATACAATAAGTATAAACATGTTGCACAGAACAAAGTCTCCAAATCAATTTGCAACATTCCCATAGAATATATGTAAATTAGCCATCAAACTAAAAATGCTTAAACAAAATTCACTTTCATACCCTGAATAAATTATTTCCTTTATAAGCATAAACAGTTTAGGGAGAGGAAAAGACCAGGACTGATTGATTGCTCAGACTCTCCCAAGTAAAGGAAACAGACACCTTTTTTTTTCTAAATCCTCAGCTTCACAAGGTATCCTTTGCCAACCCCCTGAGGAGTAACCTTAGAATCTGCTAGAACTGCAACAGCTGCCTGCGTACTGTCTCAGCAGCAAGAAATATGCTAGGCAGTGATTATCAACAGGGAAGAGGATCAAAAGGTTGACGGAATGATTAAGCAAGATTCCATGTCTTTTAAACAATCAGTTTTCTGGTGAGGTCATGAATGATGGAAGTGTAGGGAGTCTCAAATTTCCATAAATTACACGTGAAACATCTATTCTGTGCTCCCTTTGTGGGAATTCCTGTTGTTCTAGTCTTCTGGGAAAAGTGACAACAGGAGCACATCAAAGTCAAGATGATTTGCAGCCAGAACCTGGGCCTAACCAAGTATTTCTCTGTCCCTCCAAAACCATAAAATAAGAATAGCCCACAAGACTATAGAAAGAGAAAGATAAGACCAAACGGATTCTCAGCCTGTCATGAAAAAAGGAACTGGGAGTAAGACTTCACTTGGGAGTGATTGATATGAGCAAGCTTATAGGGAGGGAAGGTAACTGACTTTCATCAGAGAATCAGAGTTCGAGGAGGTGTGAGATGTAGGACAGAAATCACTCTGATTTTGCAGATGCTGGTGGGAATCTTGTCATGCCACTTACTAGCTGTATGAGCCTAGCCATCACAGAGCTTCACTGAACCACTCTTCTCATCTGGGCAAGAAAATCTATTTCTTGCTGTTATTTACAGAGTACTGATGAAGCAATAGGAGGGAGGACCAATTACAATTTTAGATCAAATTTATCCCATATGGTCGCATTTAATCTTTACTACAGTCAAATAAAGTAGTTATTATACCATTGTTGTTCTTTGTAAATGAAGAAACAAGGGTCTAGAGAGGTTAAGTGGCATATCCAATGTGACCGAGCTGAAAAATGGTAGAAATAGAGTTCAAGTCTTGACTCAAAAGTTAATATCCTTTCACATGCATTTTAAAGACTCAGCTGATAAGTAGCAGAAATGCGATTGACCTTTTCGGGTATCCCTAGTACCTAACACATTTATTACATAGTAGGTGCTCAGTACAAACTGGATGAATAAGTGAATGTTTGTAACTATACAGATTGGTTGAGGTCAACCTAGCTAAATAAACATTGATTGAATACACCCTATTTGTCTTGTTTCAAATTGGGAGCTAGAGATTCACAGGTAAATAATATGCATTTCCTTCCTTCAAAGGACTTATAGTATAGAGACAGACTTGCAAAAACAAATCCTCCTTCAGTTGCCACTGCAGTTTTAGAGTATTCATGGATTCTACTGTAAACACATGTTGAAAGTGCCACAACTTACCTCTCTTAAAGTCTTTGGGGCTTAACCAGAAATAAGAGTAGGGTTGCTTAGCTTGTAGCAGAGTATGAGCCATAGTGAGCTGGGAGAGCTGTTTTCACTTACCATGTCAAGACTGTTGCATAAGTACTATGTGAGCTCCAAGGGACAAGATTGTAAGTTATATTGAAAGAAATATTTGCTATGTTTTTAAAGCCAGATTTTGTCTCCTGGTTTGGTTTATAAAGTTAAACATCATCAATATTATTGAAATAAAGGATTTTAAATAAAGTCAAAATTTATAAAGTAGAATTCAGATACGGATAAGTACCATATGATTTCACTTATATGTAGAATCTAATGGACAAAAGAAACTAACAAATAAACTAACAATAGAAATAAACTCATAACTGTCAGAGGGGAAGGGTGTTGGGGGTTGAGTGAAAAAGGTGAAGGAATTAAGGAAAAAATACAAACTCATAATCACAGACAACAGTACGGTGATTATCAGAGGGAAGGGGAAAAGGGAGATAGAAGGAGGTAAAGGGAAATAATTGGTGACAAAAGGAGACTTGACTTGGGGTGGTGAATACAAATGATGGATTATAGAATTGTACACCTGAAACCTATCCTATCTAATAAAAGAGTAACATGCAAATTGACCACACCTCTACAACACTCACAAGCCATGCCCATCAACCAATCAGAGCAAGTATGCAAGAGGCTACAGCCACAGAAAAAGCAGGAGGGAAGCTTGGGTTGCCCCTGGCTATGGAGGAAGCCAAGCTTTCCACACACTCTGGCCAGCCCTGGCCTCCACTTAAGGCAACAAAGTTTCAATGGCTGCCACCAGGGAACAAGGCTTGGGTTGCCCCTGGCAATGGAGGAAGCTAAGTTTTCTGCATGCCCTGACCAGCCCAGGCCTTTGCTTAAGGCAACAAAATTTCAATGGCTGCCACCACAGAGCCAGCAGAAAGCTTGGCTCTACTCCAGGCTACAAAGTTTCAATTGCAGAATATAAGTAAATCCCAGATACCAGGGCCTCCACTTGAGTTTCCTAGGGGGTGTGGCCAGCCTGAAAACCCTCACCCAGGCCACCCCATACCCCAAGGGGACCCTCGCCCTGATCTGGGACACCTTCAGGGCAAACCAACTGGCCCCCTCCCATACACCAGGCCTCTATCCTACCTAAAAAAAAAGAATAATATGCAGATTGACCATCACTCCAACACACAAGATGACTGCCCCCATGTGGTCAAAAGATCCTGTCCCCATATGCACACAAGATGGCCACCACAAGATGGCCAATAGGGGTGGGCAGTTGGGAGAAACCAGGCCTACAAGGGAGGGCAGTTGTGGGCGATCAGGCCAGTAGAGAAGGGCAGTTGGGGGGAACCAGGCCCACAGGGGAGGGCAGTTAGGGCAGCTAGGGAGAAACCGGATAGTAGGGGAGAAGTTAGGCATCAATCAAGCTGGCGCTCAATGCATGGGCATGGAAACATGAAACAGACTAATGAATCTCAGAAGGAAAGGAGGAAGGGAGAGAGCAGGAAGAGTTTAAAGATCTTATATGAATACTACAGGCACAGTGCATGGATTTGTGCACCAGTGGGGTCCCTCAACCTTTCCTGTGGGGATTAGGCTGAAACCAGCAGTCTGACATCCCCTGAGAGGTCCCAGATTGCGAGAAAATGCAGGCCAGGCCGAGGTATCACATCAGTGCATAAATCTGTGCACTGGGCCTCTAGTATTTTAAATAAATAAATAAGCCTTTTTAAACTTACATATATTTTAATATCCTTTGGTCTTTGCCCCACTCATTCAACCAGGTCACTGCATTTATTACCTCAAGGAAGGAGGGATGACATCAAAACAATCAATCAAATGAACAAACAAGAATTTAATTTTTGGCTTTTGAAACTTTGTATCTTCCTCAGAGAAACAAAAATAATTACCCATGGGTTGAGGGAATACAGAATGAGAAAAGCCCCAAGCTTCTCACTTCTATGACTAAAAATACCCTAGGCCAGGAGGAGGACATTTGAGGAGAATGAAAGGGTTTGTCAAAGTTGTAACACTTGAAAAGAAGAGGCTTCTCACGTTTAGCACAAAGGGACCTGGGGAGACATGGACCTCCCACATTGAATTGTATAATTCATTCACAGAAGGAATCTGTAGCTCAGGGAAGAAATGACTACAGAGGTCTTTTACTAAGCAAAGTGCCTACATATAGTGGAAGCAAATGATTTTCAAGTAACCGAATGGGGTGATATCTGGCAATATTATGAGCTTTCAGATCATAGATATGGAGATAAGGTCCTGGTGACCATGACTTGGTTATCCAGCATTTGGTTACCACTGCCTAAATGATAGGAGCAGGAAAATGGCACAACTGTGAGAAATGTTAGCACTAAGAACAGGGAAGAGCAAACTGCACATCCAGGTTTCCACATTGCTACTTGTTATAAACTGATGTAAGATCACTATTTCTTTGCATCTGGCTTTTCTCTAATCTGTCCACAGTGCACACTGTATGGCATTGGACTTACAAGTCATGGATACCACTCTTATTTTTCTTCTAGGCTTAATGGGATAGAATAGCCATTAGATGGTTTAATGAGTAACCTGTGGTGTCTAGAGTGCTGCCTCCTTCTGAGTGAGAGGCTTGTCCTATTTTTAGGGTTTAAGATGCAGCGAGCATCACCTAACAGAAGCTGGATGTGATGGCTGAGCTTTTAGTGCCTTCATGTGTCATAGGCAAGTTAACAAGGTTAAGATAGTCCTGTTTGATGTCATTTTTTAATCAGTGTGGCTCTGGAAAACTCTGAAAGCTTGAACTGTATATAATCAAAATGGGTAAGAAAACTCCTCCTTCCTCAATTTGGAGTAGTGTTTCTATGGAATCTTTAAGTGCAAAAGATTTTAAAAATCTGACATACAAGCAAAAGCATGCAGAAAGGATACTGTATTTTTTAAAATATATTTTATTGATTTTTCACAGAGAGGAAGAGAGAGGGATAGAGAGTTAGAAACATGGATAAGAGAGACATCAATCAGCTGCCTCCTGCACGCCCCACACTGGGGATGTGCCCACAACCAAGGTACATGGCCTTGACCAGAATCGAACCTGGACCCTTCAGTCTGCAGACCAATGCTCTATCCACTGAGCCAAACTGGTTTTGGTGATGCTGTATTAATAAAAATAAAAAAAATACATTGAAAGCTCCTGATAAAATTGTTGCAAGAAAAGCCTATAATAAACTAGAGGCCCAGTGCACAAAATCTATGCATTGGTAGGGTCCCTAGGCCTGGCCAGCAATCAGGGCCAATCAGATCCTTCCAGCTGATGGCCAAGGTCTTACTTCCCTTGCCCCCAGCTGTCAGCTGCTGGCTATCAGATGGGGAATCTTCTGTCATTCCATGCCACCCACTGGTGGTCAGCGCACCTCATAGCGAGTGGTGGAACTCCTGGTCCGTCAAACTCCTGAGAGGAAAATTTGTTTATTAGCTTTTTATTATATAGAATAATTTTGAATAACAATTTTTTTTCATTTTTTCTTCTAGACTATGCTTTCCAAAGAGAAGGACTGTGAATTCCCAACTTTTGAACCCTAGTGTCCAGCACTATGCTTGCTTGACCTAATAGGTGGGTTCCAGTGTTTGATAACAAAAATAACCAGTCACTAATTTATCTACTTTGTGGATTTTATTTTGATATTTCAATACTAAGGATATTTTGGAACATTCCCTGCAATTTGGTAGAAGACATGTATTTGGAAAAATGCCAGTGGAGAAGCATAGTTTCAGATCAGGATAGTAAAAAAGAGAAAAACATATACTAATCAGAAAACCAAGACTTAATTACATATGGCACTTCCCCACACTTAAACAGTCTGTCACTTTTATAGAAAAATGTGGCACAGTGTCAACACGAAAATGGAACCACTCAATTCCGCTGAAGGATGGGATCTGATGAGTAGGTGGCTGTAAAATAACTCTTGAAGATAGAAAGTGTTCTTCAGGTGTTCAGGGAAAGACATGGTAGGCACTACCAGCTAAAGGATCTATGAGAGGCACAATGGTATGGGAATATGAAACAGTCTCAGCAATTTGAGGATCTACAGAGTTCAGAATACCTAGAGTGAGTATAGAGGAAATATATAAGTCAGGAGGGATATAAAAAAGAGACTAGCTATCTGGTTTGGCTCAATGGATAAAGCCTTGGCCTGCAAACTGAAGGGTCCTCCATTCAATTCCAATCAAGGGCAAATGTCCCAGTTGTGGGCTCTATCCCCTGTAGGGGTCATGCAGGAGGCAGCCAATTATGAGATTCTATTGATGAGATTCTATATCATCATTAATGTTTCAATCTTTGCTCTTTCTTCCTCTCTCTGAAATCAATAAAAATATATTTTAGAAAAAGAAAAAAAGAGAGACCAGTACTTGTAGGGCTTCATATGCCAACCAAGGAGTTTGAGACTTTATGATATAAACAATGGAGAATAATTTAAGTATTGGAGGAGAGTCTGGGAGAATCTCATGATTAGATTTATGTTTTAGGAAGAATACTCTCAACAACAGACAGAATAGATTGCGAGTTGGGTGGCAGGGAGAATCTTAAAGATACTACTGCAGTATTTCTATGTGAGATGCTGTGAATGTAAACCAAGGCAGTAGGGGAGAGAAAGGAGAGAGGGAACTTCTAGTTTCAAATTTCTTAATTAAGCAAGTTGAACATATGAGAGTTGGGTGTGAGAGAGGAGGAAAGGGAGGAGGGTAGGAAAGTTTCCAGGTTTGTTGTTTGGATAACTGAAAAAAAATAAAAGTATAATAACAATACAGATTTTTGTGGAAATAGAGATTTTGATGAAAATATACTTAGGTTAATTTTATACATGTGAAGTATGGGGTGCATAGATGCCCACAAGGTTAACATATAAATATTTAAGTCATTAGCATCATTTCAAGCATAATATCAATAATTATATCACCCAATGAGAATGGATGGAGTATATTGAGACTTGGAGATAGCAATGCTTTAGGAGTTGGTGGAGAAAGGGGAGTATGAGAAGTAGGATGAGAAGAGCCATGCCCTGGATAGAAGAACCTATTATAGAGGTACTCGAGCTGACCAGAAAACAAACAAACAAAAAATAATTAAACAAACAAAAAAAGTAACTAGTATTTACTCAGAATCTGTTATAAAGAAAAACTATTCCAGGTTCATTATACTCATTATTTCATTTAATCATAATCTTAAAAATTTCACTTACATTGAATACACAATGGATTCCATTGACAATCACAGTTAACTGTATGGAAAACAGTTTTGTGAGCATGTGAGCTAGAGTAACCTCTGCCTCAGACCTGCCTCTTCATACTGTTCTCTCCTCTCAGTTTTGGAACACCTCATTCCATGCTTAAACTTACACATAGTTTTCCAACAGTAGCTATACATCAGAATTTCCCATGGACTTTTGCAAACTAATTAGATCTTTCTCCAGACTTCCCAAGTAAAGATCTCTGGTAGTTTCTTAGACTTTTGTTTCTATAAAGCATCACAAGAGATTCTAACACTAAGTATTAGCAATCATAGATGGTGGTATTCTCAGGACTTCTTGAAAATATCTGCTGAGGTAGTAGGGAGAGCCATTAAAGACAGTGGCTTAAAATGCTCTTACCTAGATTCTGGAAGTTCAAGGAGAACTACCAGTAACACATTAAAATGTTTTCATTTAAGTTCAAACTTCTAGAAAGCTATATTGGAACTTGAAGAAACCATGAGATGGTTGCTAAATAACCAAAATAGTGAAGCTAGTTATTAAGTAGAAATAAAATCAGGATATGGAAGAGTTATCAGCAACTTCATGATCATTTTATCGATATTATCCATAGTCACAGTATGTAAATAACACAATGTTCATCAATAGATGAATGTATACATAAAATGTGGCATATATGCAAAATGGGATATTAGCCTTAAAAGAGAAGGAAATTCTGCCACATGCAACAACATAAATGAGCCTAGAAGACATTATGATAAATAAAATAAGCCAGTCACAGAAGGACAAGTACTGAAGCACTCAATAGAATTGTGGTTGCTAGGGGTTGGGAGAGGGGGATGGGGAGATCATGATCATGGGTATAAACATATAAATAAGTTCCAGAGATCATCTGTACAATATAGCATTTAGTAGAGGCCCAATGCATAAAATTTGAGTAGGAAGTGGCCTTCCTTCCCCTGGCTACCAGCACTGGCTTCCCTCTGGCAACCAGGACCCAGGCTTCCCTCTAGCCACCAGCAGGCACCTGGAAGCAGGGCTTCCCTCACAGCCCTGGCTTCGTCCAGAAGATCATCCATAAGGAGGTCCTGTCAAATTAGGATAAATCATTTTTATTATTATAGACTAATAGCCCAGTGCATGAAATTAGTGCATGGGGAGGGGTTCCCTTAGTCCAGCATGCATCCTCTCCAATAGGGGACATCCCTCTCCCAATCTGTGACCCCTGGCTCCTAACCGCTCACCTGCCTAACTGTTTGATTGTCCCTAACGGCCTCTGCCTGCCTGCCTGATTGCCCCTAACTGCCTGCCTGCTTGATCATCCCTAATCTCTCTGCCTGCCAGCCTGATCACCCCTAACTACCCTCACCTGCTGGCCCAATCACCACTAATTGCCCTTTCCTGCTGGCCTGATCTCCTCCAACTGCTCTCCCCTGCCAGCCTGATCCTCCCCAACTGCCTTCCCCTGCCATCCTGATCTCCCTAACTGCTCTCCCCTGCCAACCTGATTGCTCCTAACTACCTCTGCCTTGGTACGACAACCATGGCTTTATCTGGAAAGTTATCCAGAAGGTCTATGGAAGGTCTCCCAGTCTAATTAGCATTATTACTCTTTTATTAGTGTAAATAGTTAACAATACAGTATTGTGCACTATAAAATATGTTAAAAATAAACTTCACATTATGTTCTTAGCACAACACACACAGACACACACACACACACACACACACACACACACACAGGCATTGGAGTGCACATACATGCATTCAAAAGCATAAGGGGATTTTTGGAGATGATGGATATGTTAAGTACTTTGATTGTGAAGATAGTGTATGTATATGTCCAAATTCATCAAAATGTATATGGTAAACATGAGTAACTTCACATATCAATTATACTTTAATATATCTTAAAAAAGAAATAAAACTGAGATTTTTTTTAATTTATAAAAAAGCAAACTGAAAGGGACTATGATTGAGCTTAAGGTAGTATAGGAAGTTTTATTAGATTCATATATCCTAAATCTAGCTATAGAACTACATTTCCAATAATTTGTTTAGATCTATTCTACTCAGGTAATACAATGCTTTAAATTTCACTAATATGCTCATATCCTATCTTACTCCTCTAAAGGCTTTCTTCTTGTCTCTATCAGACTCTTGAATCTGCATTTGTGTGCTTGTCCTGATCATGTGTTAAAATATGCTTTGTTCTGGCAGATATTGCTACTGACCCATCATTGCTAGGGGCGTGTGACCAGATTTGCTTTCCCAGGGATTTTTATTGATTCATCTAAACTCTTTCAACCAGTGTCACTGTGTTCCTCAGTCACAAGTGATCCAGCAAAGAGATGTCAAATAGGCAAAAAACATCAGTAAAACACAAGTTACATGTGAGGCACTGTTCCAAGCAACATTAGTACTAAGAAAAACATGCCAAAACCGGTTTGGCTCAGTAGATAGAGCATCGGCCTGTGAACTGAAAGG
>PVJN01052258.1:0-14164 GCA_004026805.1 Lasiurus borealis | reverse complement strand
TTTACCTTTTTCTTCTTCCTCTTCTTAAAGAATACCTTTCAGCATTTCATATAATCCTGGTTTGGAGTTGATGAACTCCTTTAGCTTTTTCTTATCTGTGAAGCTCTTTATCTGCCCTTCAATTCTGAATGATACTTTGCTGGATACAGTATTCTTGGTTGTAGGTTCTTGCTATTCATCACTTTGAATATTTCTTGCCACTCCCATCTGGCCTGCATTGTATCTGTTGAGAAATCAGCTGACATCCTATGGGTACTCCCTTGTAGGTAATGAACTGTTTTTCTCTTGCTGCTTTTAATATTCTCTCTTTGTCTTTTGCTCTTGGTATTTTAATTATGATGTGTCTTGGTGTAGTCTTCTTTGGATTCCTTTTATATGGGGTTCTATGTGCTTCTTGGAATTGTAAGTCTATTTCTTTCACCAGATGTGGGAAGTTTTCAGTCATTATTTCTTTAAGCAGGTTTTCAGTATCTTACTTTCTCACTTCTTCTGGCACCCCCATAATTCTGATGTCAGTACGCTTGAAGCTGTCCCAGAGCCTCCATACATTATTTTCACATTTTTGGATTCTTTTCTCTTCTTGCTTTTCCAGTTGAGTGTTTTCTGATTCTTTATATTTCAAATTTTTGACTTGATTCTTGTCTTCCTCTAGTCTGCTGTTAGGTCTCTGTACAATATTTTTTTAATTCAGTCAGTGTATGTTTAAATTTTAGTTGGTTCTTTTCCATCTCTAGTTGGGTCTTTTTCATCTCCTCTTGGGTCTCACTAAATTTATCCAACTTTTCTAGCATATTCTTGAAAAACCTTATAAGCATGGTTTTGAACTCTATATCCAGTCGTTTGTTTTCCTCCATTTCTTTTGTTTGTGATCCCTTCCCTTGTCTCGGCATTTTCACTTTGCTGGGAGAACTTCTGTGTTGGATTCAGCCTTATGAGACCAGACTTGCAAAACCACAGAAGCCTCTCTATTGAGCTTGGGATGAGTAGAGTCTCAGGGCTTAAGGGACCACCTTGCCTTCCAGTCGGCCCCGCCCTCCACGGCCCCCGAGTCTCATGTGACTGGGTAATTGCTGAAGCAGTCCCTTGCATGCGTACTCTTGCAGTGCCTCTAGACTGCTGCCTTTCAGGTTCCCCTGTGCTCCGGGACCATATGAGTCTGGGTCCCCAGGATTTTACCCAAAACTGGGGTTTAGTGAATTTAGAAGTGGCACAGTTGGGAGGGTCTGTCTCCCGCCCACTCACGAAAGCCAGCGGCACAATTAGCAGCCAGCCCTCTGCACGCAATGCCGTGCGCGTCACCAGACTTCTGATCTCTTGCAACTCCCCTAAATTTCCGTGCACTTCTCCCTTTTCACAGTCCAAACTCCTCCCGTATTAGTTTCAGCTGGACCTGGGGTGTAGTGTCATAGGATAAGGGGGTTTAATGCTGTTGAGAGTCTCCGTTTCCCTCCCGCCAGAGAAAGCCAGCCAGGTTCTCCGGCACCCGCTTTCTCCACGCACTCATCTCCGTACCTCAGCTTTTTGCAGCCCCTCTCTTTCCCTCTAGTTGTAGAATTTCCACTCAGCCAGCTTTCTTGTGGTTCTGGATGATGCCCGTTCTCTCTTTTAGTTGTAGTTTTGAAATTGTTGTGCGAGGCAGCAGTGTAGATGTTTACCTATGCCACCATCTTGGATTCTCTTCCCATTTCTAAGTTTTAATATTCCTTTTTATTTTTTTCTTGATTATTTTGCCATTTTTTTAGGTGAATGCTTGCCTAATTTTCAACCTTTTTTCTAATGTTAAGTGCATAAAGATTTATTTCTAAGGTCATCTTCCATGCAAACTATTTTCATTATTATTCATTTTGTATTTTTTACTTCCCTTATAATATTTTTCGTTGGCCCATTAGTTGTTTAGAAGGTTGATTTGTATTCCCAAACATACAAGTTTTATCTGTTGATTTCTAACTTAATTGCAATAAGAACAAGAGAATATACTATGAAATTATTTGAAATCTGTCTTAGTATATTGCACATGATCAGTTTTTTAAATGTTATATCTGCTTGAAGAGAACATATATTTTCCAGTTATCCTATCAAGCATATTAATTACATATAATATTCTGTATCCATCGTGATTTTTATCTATTTATTCTTATAGTTACTCATGGAGGGTATTAAAATATTCCATTTGTTTCTTCTTGTTTTGTCCATTCCTGCTTATTTATTTTGAGGTGATGTTATTAAGAGCATAAAGTTTAAAACTGTACTGCTCTAGCCAGTTTGAGTGAGTGGTTAGAGCCTCAGCCCGTGGATTGAAGGGTCACTGACCCGATACTGGTGAAGGGCATGTATCTTAGTCAGGCTCCATCCCCAGGGGACTACCAGTGATATGTCTCTCTCATTCTGTCTTCCCTTCCACTCTCTAAAAATCAATGGAAAAAGTATTCCCAGGTGAGAATTAACAAAAAATATATAAAATAAAATTCTGCATCTTCTGCCCCGTCTAGTGTTGCTAAGTAGTTAGAGCTTTAGCCTGGTCACCAAAAGGTTTCAGATTCAATGCTCCATCATGGGCACAGGTTCATCTCTGGCCCAGATCAGGTCATGTGCACGATGAATGTGTCTCACATCAATTTCTTCTCATCTTCCTTCTCCCCCACTTTTTCCTCCCTCTCTCCTACTCCCTCTAAAAGTCAGTGGGGAAAAAATATCATCTTGTGAGTATTAACCAAAAAAAGAAAGATAAAATTGTGTGTCTTTTAGTGAATTCAGCCTTTTGCTATATGGAATGACTCTTTTTAGCATGAGTAATGTTATAAATCAATAGTTTTCCTTTTTTTCCCTGCATTTTCTTTTTGTTTTTAACATAAAATTCATAATAGATTCATCCAAACAAATTGGAGTATTTTTCTAACTGACACATTTTCTTACGTAAAGTCTGTTTTGTTTGACAGTAGTATAGATACAAGTATCCCCGCTTTTTAAAAGTTCCCCTTGTGCCACCTTGCTTTTCCAAAAAGCCTACATTTTAAGTATTTTGTTCCTACTTTTAAGTATTTTGGTGAAATTCATTATAAATACCCAAGAGCACTAGGTGTGTCTACTACTATATAGTTAGTAGAAAAATATTAAAACAATGATTTATGTCTCCATCGCTCAGGCTAGAGAATCGCCTGTAGGAAATTCTGGAGTGTTTTTGTTTTTATGTACTTTTGTTGTAAAAGATATTTTCACTGGGTATAGATGTATAGCTTGACAATTATTATCTTCAAGAATTGAGCAGGTATTTTCTGTTGTTGTGTTTTTGCTTCCATCTATGATTTGGTAAGTTCGTTCCTGTTTATTCTTTCTCAGAATCACCTGCCTATTCCTCTACTTGTCACTTGGTACATGACCTTTGTAAATTAACTTATGAAGCTAAGAAAATTCTGTTTGAATTTTTATTGAGATCACTTTGAAATTATAAATTAAATTTAATTCAACTGAATTAATACAAGTAGATATATTTTAAGTATTAATTCTTTTTATACAGCAACATGTTGGTCTGCTCAAGTCTTTGGATTTGTATGTGTATTTATCATTTAGTGAAGTGTATAGTTTTCTTCATGTAATTGTTAAATATTTTTTACAGACTTATTCTTACTTTAAATGATGGGTTTTAAAGGTATTCTGAGTTTCTATTTCCTTTTTAACAAAGAGATATTTCTGAGGTTATATATTAGAAGGGTAGTGGTGCCTTTTGTTTTGTTTTATGTGTATGAGTGGACATGTTTAAAGGTCACTCATGGATTTGACTTAGGTCTTGCATAGGGGCCAGGCTGGTCTTCAATGCATTTCTCAGTTTTGAAATGCATGCTGCCAAAATGAGCACTATTCTTTGTTTTTAATTTCATCTTTTATTGCATTATGGTCAGAGAATATGGCTAGATAGATTACTTTGGGGAATTTATTGATTTTCTTTATAGCTTAATATATTATAAAATTTTAAGGATAATAAGTTTTCTCTCTGTGTATGTTTCATATATTAGATCAGTTTTGTTCATTGTTACACAAATGTTATTACTTTTTAATGCTTTTTTGTGCTCATTAATATCCTTTTCTCAAAAATGGAAAAACTGCTAACATCATTATTGTAATTTGCATGTATACATTTCTTGGTTATATATGTTATATAGTTTTATCATCATGATCATAACTATTTACATATTTTATCCTACTAATGAATTTTATCTTCTAAGGTTATGAAACATCTCTCTTTTCTCTCTAATGTCTCTCTCTTTGAACATTACTTTTGTATGGTACCAACATTGCAAACTTCATTTTGGTTAGTGATGACTGATATGTCCTCTTCCTTCTCTTCCTTTCTCTACTGTCCCTTTCATAGTTTTATTTTTGCATCTAGGTTTATCCCTAAAAGTATACTTTCATTTTAGTTATTTTATTTTCTCTTCTACAAAAAGGTACATTGCTGTATATAATCAATTAATCAGCTTGTACTCTGAGTTTTGCTTTGAGTTATCTGTTAGACCTCAGATTAGATCAGAAAAGAACATCAGAATCTGCAGACATCTTTCCCTCGTTTATCATCTTCACCATCAGAAAACTGATGGAGTATTTGTAATTGTCACTGAGTGACAGGGGGACAGATGGTGGGCCATCATCTTTATCAGAAGATGGCCTCTTCTCTTCATGGCGTCTGTTTCATAGTATTTCATTAGCTTCACTTTCTCATCTGTCATTCCCAGCATTTCAATCCATAGATTATAATATATAAAAATATAAGTGTATCACCTATAACTATAGAAAGAGAACTTAGCACAGTTGAATCCTCTGTATAATTAAAATAGCCAGTAAAATTTGAAAAGTTGTTGTTGTTACATATATTTGATTTTTCAAAATGATGCTATCACACCAAGGGCCAGTTTTGATAAGGGGAATTATGTTTCAGATTGTCTCAAATTTACTGTTTGATGAAATTTTAAATTTTATTTAAAAAAATGGAATTCTCAAACTTTCTGTTTTATTTTTTAAGCATTTCTTCAGCACCTGCTTGTGCACTCTGCATTCATCCAGGTGCCTGAAAAACACAGGTGCCTAATAAAACTGTCCCATGAGATACCTCTCTCTGATAAATTCATAGTTTCACAAGTCTCCGAACACTCTCGTTTAAATATAAATGGACTAAGCTTCATATATGGTGGTTTAATTTTTTAGTAGTGTTTGCATAATTTATGTAGATACTTTATTTGATATGGCTAATGCCATCCAGAAAATCAGTAATTACACAGCAGCTTTCCTCTTGACTGTCTGGAGAACAATCTGCTGGAATAGTTAAATGAAGGGTTGATAACCAAAATAATTGTTTACCACACATTCTTTTGGCCTTCTTCTGAGTAAATTGTGACATCCAGAGAATCACCCCCTTTAACTTACAGCAGTTATCACAAGCCTTTAGCACATAGTAAGTTGAGAAAGTACAGAATGATGATGAGAGAAAATCCTGTGTTGTTCTCTCTGATTAGTAACTTGACATCCACCCTGCTCCTGAAAGTAAACTTTTGCCTCCAGAGAAATAAGCCTCTTGAGCATAAAATTTATATTTCTATATAAAAAAAACACACACCTTTTTAATTTTCAAGTAAAAATATATTTATTATTATTGTAATGAAGCTTTGGTCCTTTTTTCAAGATATCTTTAAACCCTTTTGATCTAGGAAGAATAACATCCTTAACAATTCTCAGTCTGTATTATAGTATTTCAAAATAATGGGAAGCAGATTATTTCCTTGATGTATTGATATGCCACATTTTATGAAATGTGTTTATTCTGAGGTAACACTTGAGAGAGCTCTAAAATTGAAGTAATCTTATATTGTGTTATCCATATTTCCCTATATATCCTATTTTTAGAACTTTTACATTCCTTCCCAAAGATCATGAGCCTGTTTGTAGCTTAATTTTTTCATGTCTCTTTTACAAAATCAGGAATTATGAGAACCTTTTGGAGGAGTTAGATAGAATATCAGGATCATAAACCTCAGTATTTAATATAGTAAATTATGTTAGAAAGGCCAAAGCTTTGGTCTAGTATGTCATAAAAGGTAATTAAAAGAATAAGAGGGATATAAACTCTGATGAGATCATGTCTGTATAGTATTAGTTTCCTTATATACACTTATTAATATTTCATATTGTAGCAATGATGCTTAAATGAGAAGTCACAATTTTGACTTAAAAACTAGACTTAACACTTTTTTAGAGTGTGTGTATGGAATTGGCCATCCTTTTAATTACCTTTTGGTGTTTTCACATTGATTCTTAGAATGTTAGAAGGGGGCACTTTAGAATTTATTGTCTAATGCCTTTATTTTACTAGTGAGGGAACTGAGGCCCAGAGAGGTCACTCTGTCATGAGTTGCAGAATTTATCTTGGTTAGGCACTTGGACTTACAGTGCAGTCTTATTTCTAATTAGAGACCCGATGCACAAAATTCATGCAAGAATAGGCCTTCCCCCAGCTGCCGGCACCAGCTTCCCTCTGACACCTGGGACCTGGGCTTTCCTCTTGCCACCATCAGGCACCTGGGACCTGGGCTTCCCTCACAGCCCTGGCTTTGTTCAGAAGGACATCCGGTCTAATTAGCATATTATGCTTTTATTATTATAGATTATTATAGTGTGTCAATCTGTGCTCTGTGCCTACAGGGAAACTGCATGCTCTTAATGCTTGTGTAGAATGAACAGTGTCCATTGGAATGGGCAAATAAGATATATGTCTATATAATAAAAGCCTAAGCAACATTTATGGCAAAATGACCAGAACAACTAGTCCCTGTGATGTGTACTGACCATTAGGGTGCAGACACTCAATCAGTACACTCCCACAGCGGGAGCGCCACTCAGCCACAATTTGGGCTCACAGCTGGCCAGCGCAACAGCAGTGGCAGGAGCCTCTCCTGCCTCTGTGGCAGCGCTAAGGAGTAGCAAGCCTAGCGGTAAGGAGTGAACAGGTAGATGGTTAGGAGCAAGGGGTCCCGAATTGCCAGAGAGCACAGGCTGGGCAGAGGAACTCCCCCCCCCTCTCCCCCCGATACACAGACACACACACAGATTTTGTGCATCGGGTCTCTAGTATATACGTGTGTGTGTGTGTGTGTGTGTGTGTGTGTAAGGGGGTTACATTGTTTAATAAAATTAAATAGGGTAAGGTATACAAATCTGTAATATGTCATCTGTACATTGTATTGTGTGTTTGCCACCTCAAGTCATATCACTTTCCATTAACATTTATTTCCCTTTATTAAGAACCTTCCAACTTGTTGGTAGGAGAGCAAGACTCTGTGAGGGCAGGAGTATATGTTTTTAAATGGATTAGGAAGGAAGGAGATCACGGGCCTTTTGGATGATTTTGGGTCCTAATTGATTCATATTTGGAAAAAGAATAAGAGTATATTTTGCTTTTACTTGTGCTCATGGCATATTAATTAGAATTTTGAGTAAATACAAAAAGATGAGTATATTTTACAAAGTTATACTCATTCTTCCACAGCACAAGCCTAGAGCTGTGCCCTTATACAAATTGACCTTCTTTTCTTTAAAGAGCTTGCTTTTCCTTGCATTTTCTTATTAATTTTGCAACAAAAATATTAATATACTAGAGGCCTGGTGCACAAATTAGTGCATGGTGGGGTCCCTCGGGGGGTGGCCTGAAGGGATCGGGCCCCAGCTCGCACCTCCAGCCTCATAGCCCCACAGCCTTATCCTGGCACCGCACATGGCCTGGCGCCATCCTGTCACCTGCTCTACCATCCCACCTGTGGGAAAATCAATTGGGGCCAGGCTGCCTGTCCAGCTTCCTCAGTGCCTGGGAGCCAGGCGGTGGCCATGTCCCCCCTTTTCACCACCGCCGCTGCCAGTTGCTATATGCAGGGCAATCGGCAGGGTGATTGGGCCCCCACTTGCACCCACCTTGGCCTGGCACTGCCCACTCACCTGCTCCACCATTCCACCATGGTCCCACTGTTGTTAGGACCCATTGGGGCTAGCAGTGCCTTCACTGCCACCTGCTGCCAGTGCCATGTCGCTGACACCCACCATGTTCTGCGCCATCCCCTGGTGGTCAGCACATGTCATAGCGAGTAGTCAAACTGGTTGAACAACCATTTGAGGGGACAATTTGCATATTAGGCTCTGATTATATAGGATATTAATTTTAGAATGTTTTAGAAAGAATAATGCCTACTGTTAACATTTTGATATCTTATTTATAGCTATATAAATTATATTACACAGATATGAGTCCTGAATTTTTATTTATTGTTATACGATGAATGTTTTTAGTGTTACTGTTGTTTAAAAGTCATGAAATCTGATTGTCAGTCTCATATTAATGCATGGGCCATAATTTATGTAATCAGATCCCTACTACTAATATTTTGTTGCAAATCTCACTACATGAATATATTTATAGAGATATTTTAGTATTTCTCTGTTTCCTTATGATAACTACAAAAGTGAAATTATTTATAGTCCTGAGCATTTTATTAAATATTTAGCAGACTGGGGCTCTGAGCCTGTTAGCTATTCACAAAGAACAGAAGGTCTGGGGAAGGCCAGTGCTGTAGAGAACTTGAAGCAGCATCATGTCATGTAAGATGGGGTGAGGTTGCTATGTGTTTTCTCATTCTAGCCAGTTCTTTGGGGTTTTAAGAAAGGATATCATCAAGGGTTGGAGCCCAAAGGTTAGGTTTTATGGTTCAGGGCAGGGCTCAAATCGTATCGAGAACAATCTAGAACAGTTATTTGGGAGGGAAAATAATTAGGCATCCAAATTGTATGGACTATACTCCTGCTAAGGATAGTTTGAGGAAGAGGGAGGTGTGCAAGCATTTTTCAGATGTACTGATGCCAGACCTTGTGCAGCAAGATCAGTATCAGGACAGATTCTGCTGGTGTCCTTCCTGTCCGTACAGATTTGGATGTGGAGTGAAGTGAAAGACATTAGGAACTTCATCTCTATGGCCTTTATAAAGCAGAGCCTGACTGTTTTTGGTTAGCACTGTTTCTAAGCCAAGATAATAACCACTTACCCTGTGTCCCATCCCATAGCTTCAGACGTAACAAGACTAGGTAAGGAAGGTGATTGGGTCAATAAAGTACATCATGCTTTTTTCTGTAAAGCACCTCCTCAGTCTATATCTACTTTTCTGCAGGAGATTGTCTCCTATTCTTACAGCAGATTCTCACCTGCAGTGCACAATTCAGCACTTGAATGGTGTACACACGTGTTAATTTCATTTTAGGTTCAGCTTGTAGAAGCTTGAATATGAGTATTGTTATTTCACTTACTGTGGTAAGCCAAACGGAATTTTAAGATTCAGGTGTGCATATTACTTTTTCATACAAGGTAAATGTTTTCTAAACTGGTTGTTGTGGAAAATTTAAGACATACCCCCTAGCAGACAGAATAGTGTGACGAGCCTCCATGTAATTATTCATCACTGAGCCCTAACAGTGGTGATCTGTGGTAAGTTCTGCCTCACCAACAGATATCTCACACACTCCCCAAATAATATTCTGAAGTCTATTCTAGATACTATTTCATGATAGCTGTTTTTATTTTATTTTTTTAATATGTTTTTATTGATTTTGTAGAGGGAGAGAGAGATGGAAACATCAATGATGAGAGGGAACCGTTGATCTGCTGCCTCCTGCACACACCCCCTTCCGCTGGGGATTGAGCCTGCAACCCAGGTATGTGCCCTGACTGGAAATTGGACTGTGACCTCTTGGTTCACATAGGTTGATGCTCAACCACTGAGCCAAGCCCGCTGGACCACGTAATCTTTTATACTTACTGTAAGCATGTAGCAATGCTGTGATATTTTTTATTTGTCATCATATTTATTATTTGATTTATTTTGCAGGAGCATCTTTCCTTAAAGAAGTATATTATTGACATTGTGGTTGAAAGTACAGCTCCACCAGAGCCTTTGAAAGATGGAGAAGAGCGGCAAAAAAATAAAAAAAAAGCCAAAAAGATAAAAGCCCGTATGAACTCCAGGTACCATAACTATCCATAAAAATAAAACAAAAGAAAAACTATTAGTGATATATTCTTTTTAATGTAAATTAAAGGAAAACCCTCACAAAAAGTTTAAAGTTGTTTACTTCAAGAAAGCTTCAAAAATAACACTGATGAGCCTAATTTATAGCCACTTTCTTTGATTGGGAAAGAAAACTGCCTATCGACCTAAAGCCCTTGCCTTCACCTGCTAAGAGCTCTTCTTATAATTTGATGCAGAGGCCCTGCCAAACTTGTGCCTCCTCCAGCATGCAGTGGTCTGTCTAGGATGTGTAAACCAGGCCTATTTTTCTTTCCAGCTATTGATTTTTAAATGAAATATTAAAGAAAATCAATAGCAATCAACAAATAGAAGTCTGCTGGCTATAGTGTTAAATCCCATGACTAGGCTTAATCAATTTGGTTGCCTGTCACAACAAGAAAAAGTTCAAGAAATATCTGGAAATGGAAAGTGAGTTGTCAGACCTGTAGTTTATCATCAGCCTCGAAGTGACATCGGGGGCCCAGGTAGCTGGGTGGCACAACGTGACCTCGCAGCCTCTGCCACCCCCTGATGACGGATGAGTCTTATTTGAGGACACAGTGCCGTGCTTCCTGAGCAGATAATCTGAGAGAAGGTAGTCTGAATGTGTTGTCATATGTTTGTTCCCAAATATCTCGAAAAATGGAGAAGCTAGATCCATGGGAACAGGGAGATGTATGTCTAGAATAATGGTGAGTAGAGGTCATCTCTGTAGTTTCAAACTTCAGATTGTAATCAACAAAAGGCTCCATTCCTTTTACAGAATCTTGAAAGCCTCAGAGTGGTCATTGAAGCAAAGGGCAGGAGAGGCTTTTTTATTGTGTTCTTGGAGGTCCCTCCCAGTTTCTAAAAGTAGTTCCGCAGTAAACTCAAGGGGATGCTAGTCCTCCGTTTCTAGTTTATGCCAAGAGCCTCCCACCTTCTGCCACAGGCCCTTTGGACTTCCTTTTCCTTTGTGTGCACATTTGTACTAGCCCAGTCCTAGTACAAATAAATAGCGTCTGCATAACCACTGTAAATAGCGTCTGCATAACCACTTTATATCTCCAGTGTTATTCCAAGTGCAACACTTCTCTTCCTCCCACTAACCTTACATCTAATCCAACTGCAAATAATGTTAGCTTTGCTTTAAAAGATACTCAGAGTATAAGTATTGAACGTCACCGCTGGCCCTGAACCAGGCCCCCTTGCTCGCCTGGGATGTGGCAGGAGGCTCTGCTGCTCTCCCTGTTTCCGCCCTTGCCCCTTCAACTCCAATCAGAGCTGGTTGGAAAAATGTGAGTCAGATCATGCCATTTTCCTTGCTCAGAACCTCAGGTGTCCCCTTCCCACTGGTGTCAATGCTAGCTAGCTCTTACCTCCTTCATTGCTGCACTTCAAGCCCCGGATAAGTAGATGCTTGATGTCATAGACATTTTTCAGACCCCCAATCTCTTCCTTGCTAGATGGGATGATGCCATGTTGAGCTCCCGCTCGGTGCTTGGCACAGATTCACCCTGCCTTGGTCTCTTTCCACCGTTCACCCAAGATAGTCATTACTTGCAGATACCAAGTGGCTATTTTCCCATTTTGAGAGGTCTTAATATGTTAGCTGATAGCATTGAGCATCTGTAGGTTAAATTATACATAATTTAATGATTAATTCCAATTTAGTTATTTAGTTCCCAGGTATCACCTGTGCTAGTTTGCTTTTTCTTTATTTGGCTGTTGTAATTTGTGTCTTTCACAATTTTTATGAAGCAGAGTTTAGTTTTCACCTGCCATTGCTGTCTGGGTTGGTATACATTGTAACTAGTTCTTTCATAGGTTGTTGCACTAATTCTTTGATGGAAGGACCTTTGAATAAGCAGTTAAAATTTAAAGTAGCTTCTTCCTCCCCAAAGAGAAATGGACAGATTAAGCAATATTAATGGATTGCTGCAGTGACACCTGTGTGAGAAGGTGGCTGTTGGCAACTGTCACTTACCTGGTTCAGATAAGTGGAGCCGAGTGAGACAGTGGCTGTTTGCAGACACTTAGCATTTAGTCTGTATAAAAAGCACAAGCAAAACAAAGCAGATCTTTGGATGTCTGGTCAAATTGTTCTACTGGCTTTGAAATTGTTTTTAAAGTTAAATCATCCTCTTTACCTATATTTAATATTGCATATTATAAGTCTTTGAATTCATAGGTACTCAGCTACCTCAACTACTTGATAGAAACTTAATATGGTTTCAAAGTTGATAATCATGATTTTAGCATCTTTAAATTCAGTAGTGTTTTATGAATCTGTTTCCTATCCATAAAGAAATACATATATTTAAGTCTTTTTTGACAGCATTTATAGTATTCTAAATAAGCAGTTTCAGAAATCAAAGTGTTGAAATTAATGTAGTAATGTCCCTAGTTTTGGAAGAGAAAAAACACAGCCAAGGTTTTTGTTTGTTATAAAAAATTAGCAGCAAAATAACTAACAGTGATCGCGCTTTTGTCTTTTCAGGGCCAAGGAATATGAAAGTTTAATGGAAACAAAAAATTCTGGCTCTGACTCACCTTATAAAGCAAAGTGAGTATTTTATCCTATTTCCCCCCCGCCATTTCTTTAGTCTCTGCCTGCAGCAAAGTTTATCTGAGCCATCATCGTGTGCTGTGATCACGGGCTGTGTGTCTGATGCCTAGAACGGTATTCTCCTAACACAGTGGTGTCCAGCTTGGGGGCAATTTCCCAGGGGACCTTTGTTTCCATCTGGGATATGTGGTAACTTCTTGGCTATCACAGCGCAGTCATTGGTGTTCTGCCACCATGTGTGTGGAGGCCCAGGTGCTGCTAAACAGTCCTCAGTGCACAGGGCAGGCCCTCAGCCAAGAATCACCTCGTCCTAAATGTCACTTGTTCCGACAGAGCCGGTTTTGGCAAGACGGCTGGCTCTTGCCGTGGGGGGGTCTCTTTCAGTATTCTTGTAATGATCGCTTTAGACAGAAGAGGATGTAGACTCCCTCACGGTGTGAGTGTAATGACACAACAAGTTGCTGCCCACAGAGGTACAAGGCGGAAGGATCTCTCCTTGATGACGGGGCGCAATTGCTGTGGTCATAGGAAAGGTCTGCGAATCTGGGGCTTAGGACACGTACAGGAGGCTTCATGGTGCTCAGGGAAACATGCAAAATGTGCCAAATGGTTACATACAAGATGGCGTTTATAATGGTGAAAAGGATCAAGAAACACTTAAATGCACAGATTGTGTTCTGTGTATAATTACATGGTTGATAGATATGCTGTAGCATTTTGATGTAGCAGCTATGACATTCAGATTAGAAATATCACCACCTTTCAGAAATAAGATACCCATCAGAAATTACTTTTGTTTATTATTTTTCGGAACTATTAGCCATTGCCATTCTAAAAGGGAAAACAGGAAATGCAGATTTTCACAGAAGAGAACAAAATTACCAAGATTATGATTATACTCTATATCTGAAAAACCCCCAAGAATCAAGTGAAGAACCAGTAGAAATGAGAATCAAGTCAGTAAAATGGCTGATTACCAAATGACTGTGATAGTATTGATAATAGTGTTTACTGAGTGCTTACCTTATGCCAGGCTCTTTATATGTGAGGACTCATTCATTCCTCACAACAGCTTAGGCCTGTTCTTCAGGGAAATTAAGCCTTGAGAGGTTCAGTCATCTGCCAGAAGTTATGCAACAATATATTCAGAATGTGAAAATCAATGGCTTTTCTTTCTGATAATCAGTTGGAGAACATAAACATCATTTACAATAGCAATATAAAAATACAGTGGTACCTCGAGATACGAGTGCCCTAACATACGAGATTTTTGAGATATGAGCCGTAGAGCGAGTGATTTTTTGCTTTGAAATACGAGCAACATTTGAAGATACGAGTAATCGCGCCGATCGGCCGGCTGCACACGACCCACCAGTTTACCTCGACTCGAGCGTCTCATAGTTTCCCATGCCTCAGTCAGTGTGCTTGTTTACCTTGTTGTTGGAGCATCTTTTGTGCATTGACATACTTTATCACATTTCTTTTTTTATGGGTCCGAAGAAAGAGAGTGGGAAGGTGGTCAGTGCTC
>PVJN01052257.1:0-14171 GCA_004026805.1 Lasiurus borealis | reverse complement strand
CATCGACGGTAAATACGCGAATGTACACATTACTCTGAATCATACGTGATTGAATTCTATGTAGATGTGCTTCCATATTCCAAGTGCGAATTTTCGATGGTGCAGGTTTATGATCAAAGCTGGGCTGAACAAATGCTTTTGGCTTCTGAAAGCAAATGATAAAAGCACGCTCTAAAAGTGAATACGCTGAAGTCACAAGGAGGTGACCAGTTCTAGTCCTTTCCTCCTCTTACGTCTGATGAACTTCATGAAACATCAGCTCCCGAGGTATGTTTGTTTCTGGACCATACAGCTTACATGCTCTTCTTTCGAAGGCTGCTACCATCTGCTTTACGACTTCATCGAAAAACAATGTGGCCAGCTGAGAATGTAGAAGTGAGCGGAATTCAAACGAAACCTGTAGGGAAACGGTCACAGTTAATTCAGGAAGATCTTTCTCTCACGAAATCTCTACTTAGGGTACTGTGTTCACACCGGAACTCTTTGGCCCAGTGTGAAGGCAGAGCTGGATGGGCCGATCTAGAGGAGAGTTTGAACACCTCCTGGAAGAGGGAGTCATATTTACTGCAAAAAGCACAAGTGTGGGCAGAATGAACATAAGCGAACAAGACCAATGACTCATTTCAAGGCAGAGCCAGCTTTTGTTAAGTTTAAAAAAATGGAAAAAGTCTTTGCTGAATACGTTTATTACTCTGGGTTCCCATTAAGAGGTCCCTTTTAGATCTACCTACGTCCCAGGAGGAAGTAAGGAAGAGAAGCAATCTTCCTCACCTGGGCAGTAGCAGCAAGGAGGTAAAAACGATCCACAAAACAGATGGGGTAGGTGGTTCAATGTCAGAGTAGACACTGAACTGATCTTATGATAGGACTCAGGTAAGCTTGGAGAAGTAGTATTTTAAGGAGCAATATCTACCAAGTTTTAAAACTTCTAACTTTTCATTTTGAAATGATTTAAGATTTACAAAAAAGTTGCAAAAACAGTACAAAGATTTCTCATAAACCCATCAACCAGATTCCCCTGTTTTAATGTATTCTATAACCACAGTGCGATTATTAAAACCAAGAAGTAAACAGTTAATACTATTAGATAATAATGCTATTATTTAATCTACAAAGGTCTAATTCAAATGTCCCCAACTGTCCCATTAATGTCCACTAATATTTTAATGAAAGAAATTCAAGAGCTGAGAACAGCATGTAGAAATCTATGACTGTTAATATGACCATTTCTTAAAATGTAATGCCTGAGTTGCAAATATAAACAGCAAAAATATTCTGTTGGCAAAGAAAAAGCCACAGTGTTATAGCTAAGGTGATGTGAACAAGAAGATAATGGTTTGGTTCAGTGGATAGAGCATCGGCCTGTGGACTGAAAGGATGCAGGTTCAATTCCGGTCAAGGGCATTTGCCAGAACATCCCCAGTAGGGGGTGTGCAGGAGGCAGCTAATCGATGTTTCTCTCTCATCAATGTTTCTCTTTTTTTCTTTAAATATATTTTATTGATTTTTTTACAGAGAGGAAGGGAGAGGGATAGAGTTAGAAACATTGATGAGAGACAGACATCTATGAGCCATCTCCTGCATGCCCCGCACTGGGAATGTGCCCGCAACCAAGATACATGCCCTTGACCGGCATCGAACCTAGGACCTTTCAGTCCTCAAGCCTACGCTCTATCCACTGAGCCAAACTGGTTTCGGCTCATAGATGTTTCTAATTATCTCTCTCCCTTCCTCTCTGTAAAAAAAAAAAAAAAAAAATCAATAAAATATATTTAAAAATATAAGGAAATACCTCAGTCCCTAGATTCTTAAAACATATTTGTTCCTTTTGCACTTTATTTCTGCATCATAAGATGCAGATTAATGTGTAAATTTCATTTGGTGTTATTAAACTGGCAGTAAAGTCAGCATATATCTTATAACCTACATACTTGTAAAAATTAGAAAGTAGAGAAGGAATTGTTATTCAAGGTCTCGAAATATAACAGAAAGAGAAAGATTCATTAATATTCTTTCTTATAAAATTAGTAGAGAAAAAGAAACTCAATACTCAAAAATTTGAGATTTAAAAAAATCTTATTGCTATAAGATTAATAATGGCATATTAATGGGCTCTAAGAAGTGGATTATTCCTTTTTTACCAACTTGCCCTGGTATTTGAACAAATGAAGGGCTTGGTGACGTGAGAGACTCACTGAAAAATCCAAGGTACACGTCCGGGGGTAGCCAGGCAGCCCTGGGCTAAAGCGCCAGACAGTCTCCAAGTGGTTGAAAAGCTTCCCATCGGTGCAGGATGCCTGGAACAGAGTGAAAAACACAGCTGCCATGAAATGCCCGTGGACTGTGCACAATCTGTGATGGAGGAGGGCTTCTTTGAGAGGCAAATATTTTACAGTCAGACCACCGGCGATGAAAACGTCTCACTTTTAGCTTGGAACTAGGAATCGACCTCTCGCCAATGTAAGCATCTTCTTTTCCTCCGGGACCCTCAAGGTTGCCAGTTGTTCTCTCTCCCACCATCTCACCCACTGAGCTATTCAAAAGTTATCCTGAACAAGTTAATTCCTTAATCTGCAAAATGAGTATAATATGGATCTTATACCAGCACTCTAAGATGGCTAATACATTTTAAGGGTTCTGGCACAGATCCCTATGAAAATTGTATCTTCTTTCCTACCCAAAGGTTTTTCTCTGGTCAATCACATCCTTCACTCATTACCCTTTATTTCTAGAGGCCTCTGTGGCTCCAGTTTTCACAGAAGCCCGGCCCTGACTCGCATGCCTGACCTCTGACCTCTTCAGTGCGCAGGTTGAAGTTATTTACTATCCTAAGATGCTATGTGGGCCTTCTTATACAAGTAGACAACTGACCTCAAGAATACATATCGCCGAGACCGGTTTGGCTCAGTGGATAGAGCCTCAGCCTGCGGACTGAAAGGTCCCAGGTTCAATTCCGGTCAAGGGCATGTACCTTGGTTGCGGGCACGTCCCCTACTGGGGACGTGCAGAAGGCGGCTGATCGATGTTTCTCTCTCATCGATGTTTCTAACTCTCTATCCCTCTCCCTTCCTCTCTGTAAGAAATCAATAAAATACTATTAAAAAAAAAAAAGGATACATATCACTTTCCCTCAGCAGCAGACCATTAAAAAAAACACCAAACCGTCCTCAAGCCTTAAGTTTTCAGCTCTTCTGGCATTTGTTGGAGCCAATAAATGAGTAAGCTCCTCGACCCCTTTTCTCTTAGATAACTCATTCCCTCAAGAGTTTATAATGTCCCTCCCCAATGCTACACACTGCAGATTAGCAAAGAACTTGCTTTACACAAAGTAAACAAGCACTTTTCTTCTCTAGCTATAGCCTCCCCAAGTGCAAAATTTCTGCCCATTGTAATCTCTCCACAGAGAGTTCAAACTGGAAGCCAAGGAGTTAAACATTGATTTGCAGTTTATGCCTCAGTTCTTCTTCACTGAATTCCCTTTGAATCAATTATCAGATGGTAACACGGTAGAATCATTACACAGATCAACTACATCCATAACAACAAGTACGGTATTTATACAGAAATGCTCTATTTACATGTTTATCAAAAATATAATTTAATTATTAAAATGGAAACAAGTGAATGTCTTAATATTCATTTAGACATTGTAAAATAGTAGTCATTAAAATACTACTTTAAAAATATATTTTTTATTGATTTCAGAAATACTAACTACTTTAATAGCTGAATTTAGTCTAGCTAGTGCGGCTCAGTGGTTGAGCATCAACCCATAAACCAGGAGGTCATCGTTTGATGCCTGGTCAGGGCACATGTCCAAGTTTCAGGATCGATCCCCAGTAGAGGATGTGCAAGAGGCAGCTGATCAATGTTTCTCTCTCTCCCTACATCTTCCTCTCTGAAACCAATAAAAACATTAAAAAAAAAATTTGTTTTTAAGTTTGGCTTTATATATACAGTTCAATAATGGCCAGCAAAATTTTAAGCACATCAAAAGTCTTTAATAAGCCGAAACCGGTTTGGCTCAGTGGATAGAGTGTGGGCCTACAGACTGAAAGGTCCCGGGTTCTATTTCGGTCAAGGGCACGTACCTTGGTTGCGGGCACATCCCCAGTAGGGGACGTGCAGGAGGCAACTGACCAATGTTTCTCATGGATGTTTCTAACTCTATACCTCTCCCTTCCTCTCTGTAAAACAATCAATAAAATATATATATATTTTTAAAAGTCTGTAATAAGATCTTTATTTCAGCTAGCCAATTTTAAGATAATACATTCTACCTTTCTTACAACCACATATGAAGCCTTCAGGGAACGTAACTGCAGGAGAACCAGCTGCTGAGAAGACTCAATGCAATGCACACCTTCCTGACTGCGTGGGCACAAAACGTGGCCGTGGTGCTCAGGCAGATCACTAGCCCAAGGACAGATGTTTCTGGCTCCATGTTGAAGGGGGCATCGCTACCAAAGACCTCATTGCTAACAGCCAAGGCTGAACACAGTAGGTGTCCTAATGATGACCTTGAGCTGGGGGTTCTGACCGAACACACCCCAGCCACAGAAACGAGGCCACATAAACTGTTTATGTTCCGAATGAGGCGGTATGAGTCACTGACCTGTTGCCTCTATTAAATCTGCTGAGAACTCTCAGGGCTTCAGGCCACAGCTTCTCGTGTAGACAAACACATTAGAACTGGCACACAGAGTCACAGGCACATTTAGGGAAGCTAATAATTCACAGAAAATGTCACAAGGCTTCTACTCCTCCCGTGGTTATAATGATTTTTTTTGCATGTTATAAATGAATATGTATCAAGTATTATAATCCAGTACCTGAGCCCACGGGTAACTGAAAACTGAGCAGATAGAGTTGTGTTATTCTCAACTATATCTTTAAACAATTAGCACATTAAGTGAGGCAGCTTATTTTAAGGGAAAACGTTTTGGAATATGACACATCCAGTGAATTTGTGTAAGGTTCTTAATTTCCCTAAGCCTCATAAAACTGAGCTAGCAATATATTTGTTATCGAATACATTTATTATGACTTTTTCTAACGTTTTTTTTTTAATATATATATTTTATTGATTTTCTACAGAGGAAGGGAGAGGGATAGAAAGTCAGAAACATCGATGAGAGAGAGACATCGATCAGCTGCCTCCTGGACACCCCACACCGGAGATGTGCCTGCAAGCAAGGTACATGCCCCTGACCAGAATCGAACCCGGGACCTTTCAGTCCTCAGGCCGACGCTCTATCCACTGAGCCAAACCGGTCTTGGCTCTAATGGTTTTTTAAAATATATATTTTATTGATTTTTCAGAGGAAGGGAGAGGGATAGAAAGTCAGAAACATCGATGAGAGAGAGACATTGATCAGCCGCCTCCTGCACACCCCACACTGGAGATGTGCCCGCAAGCAAGGTAAATGCCCCCGACCGGAATCAAACCTGGGACCTTTCAGTCCGCAGGCCGACACTCTATCCACTGAGCCAAACTGCTCTCGGCTTTCTAACGGTTTCTCCCTCTTCCACAGTGTTGAAATCTCCTGACATTATTAGCCTCTCTTGATCTGCAATGACCCAAGAACGCAGTAGTGAATCTTTGTAAGCAAGGAGCCCTCATACTGCCATCTTTTTACTGTTCTTCCTGAGATTAGAGGAAAAAGAGGTCCCAGTCCCTAAGGATGTCCCAACCTTATCGAACAGAAACCCAGAGGCAGAACTAATTACATTAGCGTTTTAAGAGATAAACAAAACATGTCAAAAGCCCAGGGAAATCAGAGGTGCAGTGGTTTCTGTATGACAGGAAAGGGAGGAAGCAGCATCAGACAGCTGGAATTTGACAAATTCACAGGCAAGAAGTCAAGTTCGTTACAGGAAGAGGAGTGAACAGCATCAAAGGCACGGGCTGTGGAATAAGTACTGTGTGGTACATTCATGGAACTTGATGCACGTACTGCCTGGACATTACTTGTAATGTTATGTGTGTGAGGGAGGAGGGTGGAGTAGATTGGCCCATGAGCAATAAAACGATTGGCTTTATCCTGTGTGTTAAGAAGCCAGGGAAGAGAAGAAAGCCAAAGGGAGAAAATGCGATTTTTTTTAGAGTTCTCTTAGACACCTATACTATTTTAAGATTTAAGTTAAAAGAGTTTAAATGGTAGGAGATTGAAGTCAGGGAGTAAAGATTACAGAGATATTCACTGATATCAGAAAGACTGAGTTACAGAATCTTATAAAAACTTTTAACTTTGGGCAAGTTATCTAACTCTTCTGAGCTTTATTTTGCTCAACTCTACATTGAGAATAATATTTGAATCTCAAAGGGATGTGGTGAAGATTAAATGAGTAATTCAAATAAAGTATTACAAACCGCTCAATCCGTATTTAAATTATAGCTATTATAAGTTAAGGAATTAAATACAGTGGGTAAAAACTCTAATTATAATACTTAATAATGGCAAAGTCCCAAAATGGAACAGCCTCAAGTTTTGGGAGTGAGACTAGGGTGGACGGGAAGGTCTTAGCTTCACTGAACAAGCATACACTTCTACCCACGAGTTACAATTCATTCAACGCCTGACAAAAGAATGACAAAAGTGCTTAGCTCTGGCCGATTACCAAAAAAAGGTATCACCCCCAAATCCTGCGGGCACCACACATAACTCAGCTGTAAACGTCCGTGTCACTGCACACTAGGAATTCAAAAGAAATGGTATTGCCCTACGGAGCCTGCCTTTTTGTGTGTTGCAGTCGGTACCTTTCCTATACACGTTCCCTCTGCTGTCCAGGGTGAGAGGATCAATGTAACACCTGTAACCGCAGCTGGCAGGACCACAGTGATATGTATGCGCACCACATTTATCTTCCCCACCTGCCTTCATCCTTTCACAGCTCTCCCTCCCTTCACTTAAAAAAAATAGTGCAAAGATGAACTTAAAACATTTCTCACTGTGTGGCCCAGGCCTTCCTGTGAATGAGTAGTCTTCAACAGAAAGAAGAAAAAAAAGCTTCTCATTTTCATATTTTAGTGGTTATTTTCCTCCTTTTAGTTTAGGAAAATCTTTTAAATCAATTACACTTGAACCCATTTTATATAATCAATATCTTGAGAATATTTAAATATATATATGTATGTATTTTTATTGATTTTTCACAGAGAGAAAGGGAGAGGGAAAAGAGAAACATTGATGAGAGAGAAACATCAATCAGCTGCCTCTTGCACACCCCCCACTGGGAATGTGCCCACAACCAAGGTACATATATGTCCTTAACCGGAATCGAACCTGGGACCTTTCAGTCCACAGGTCGGCGCTCTATCCACTGAGCCAAACCAGCTTTGGCTATTTTGGGAACATTTAAAAGAAATAAACAATTACCTTTACTAAATGTGGTTTCACCATGGTTACTACAGACGTATAGCGCTCCAACACAGGTGGAAACCCAATTTCTAGTTGCGTTTTGCAGTATCCAGACCGCTTTGATATTATATTGGATTTTTTGCACCATGGGACAAAATGCTTGTAATCTTCCATTCCTGCTACTACATCATACATTTCCTGCATGGAGTACCTTTAAAGAAACAAAGAAAAAAAAGAACGGTTAACTGCCTTTAGTTATACGGTATACATATACTTTAAATTGAATACAAATAAAACTTACTGCATATGAGGCAATAAATCATGTGGGACACGTTGAACCACACATACTCTGAAATGAATGACCTCAAAGCAACACAAAAGAAAGGAAGCTAAATATATATATATATATAGCAGAGGTCATAATTAGGAACACCACGGACTGGATCTGGCTTGCAGGTGTACTTTTTATAATTTTAATTAATAGCCAGCACTTAAAAATTGACTTTGTGAGAAAAAAAAATTAATGTTTACACTTGTTAGACATTAATAAATGCTTAATATGATAGTAATAAATGACTAATAAATTCTGGTACACCCACATTGTGGAACTCTGTTATTTAAAAGATCAAATATATACTTTAGCCTTTCAAGTAGATCAAACTCACTGCCCACAACGAATATTTTTATGACCCAGCCAATATAACGGTATGTAAGAAATTTTGTAATAAAATTTCATAACTTAATTTTTATAATATCCTGCTATACATAATTATTAACAACGAATGACAACATTCCCTAATGACTGATTACTATAATTGTATTATTCATTTCCCTTCCGCACAGGCACAGTGTTTCTCTCCACTAATACTGGCAGTGAATATTTTATCAGCCGATGCCACGTCATTAGTCTTGTACTGACTTGTTTGGGGTGAGCAACAGGAAATATTTCACTTCCGGAGAACGAGAAAAATAGGTTTATTTGTGTTACGCTTATTAACTTGTGCAGTTATTCAGTGTCTAGCAAGTTAATGTTCAAGAAAATATTAATTTTTATTAAAATGTTCTATTATCTTATGTTAATGATGACTCATTTATTTCAGCCCTTTGTATTCAGCATGTCTCTATGGAAATAAACCTACGTTTCTATGAAAATTGAAGTTTTTGTTTTTTTGCGGCCCACATAAACTTAAACCTTGTTTATATGTTTATTTGGCCTGTGTTAGCCTTTGAGTTTGACATGCTTGCTTTAGAACAAAGAGGTTTATCATAAATGGTTATATTAAAAAAGCACATTTCATGCCCAACCAGCATGGCTCAGTGGCTGAGCATTGACCTATGAACCAAGAGGTCACAGTTTGATTCTCGGTAAGGGCACATGCCTAGGTTATGGGCTCAATCCCCAATAGAAGACACATAGGAGGCAGCCAATCAGTGAGTCTCTCTCGTCACTGATCTTTCTATCTCTCTTTCCCTCTCTGAAATCATAAAAATGTATTTTTTAACAACAGACTCATAGATACAGAGATCAGACTGATGGTTTCCATAGGGTTGGGGCTTGGGAGCTGGGTAAAAAGGTGAGGGGATTAAGAACTACAAATTGGTAGTCACAAAATAATCACAGGGACATAAAGTACAGGATGGGGAACACAGTTAATAATATTGTAATAACTATGTATGGTACCAGGTGAGCACTTGAAATATTGGGGGTACCTCACTGTGAAGTATATGATTGTCAAACCACTATGTTCTACACCTGAAACTAATCCAAAATAATACTGAATGTACACTGTGGTTGAAAATAAAAAAAAGAGAAAGACTGTTGACTAATAAATTACAAAAGTCACAAGTTGGATGGAGCTTTGGTTTCTGAATCACTACTTGGGAGGATTGCTGCTCTTGGATGGGGAATTCCCACTTGAACTTCACATGAGAAATAAACTTTGGGTTGTATCCATATACCTGCTAGCATTACCTTAACTATTAGTGACTAGCCAGTAATAAAGATAATTTAGCAACAAAAGTTGAGTCAGCAGAATGCTCTTTACTACAAAAAAAATCGGAAGACAGAAAGCAACTAAATAAATGCATAAAATGCTTTTACAAGAATTCATGTACTGCCTAATGGCCTGTATGGAATGAGGCCCCTCTTCTAGAAAATTCCCGTTAAGACGGATGCTGTATTTCTGGCTTAGCAGAACTGCAGTCTCTATCTTATGCTATTTATACCCCTAGATCAGGGCCCCAATGCTTGTTTTTGTAAATAAAGCTTTATTAGAACATAGCCATGCCCTTTTATTTATTATATATTTTCTTTGGCTACTTTGGGGCTACAACGAGAGTTAAGTAGTTGCAACAGAGACAGTATGGCCCACAAATCCTAACATACTTACTATCTGGCCCTTTATAGGTTCTAGATCAGCGGTTCTCAACCTGTGGGTCGTGACCTGTTTTCTGATGGTCTTAGGCTCTACAGCAGTGACCCACAGGTCGAGAACCACTAGCAGGGTCGCCTAAGACCATCAGAAAACACAGATATTTACATTACGATTCACCACAACACGAGGAACTGTATTAAATGGTTGCAGCATTAGAAAGGTTGAGAACCACTGTTCTAGATGGTAGGGGCCTCTTAGTATGTCTGTATGTACTTATCTCTATATGTGTGTACATGAGGGAGCTAAACATATTTGGAGCTTAGATATTAGTAATGTTCCACTGTAGAAAATAATAATGTACAATAATAATGCAGGTCACATCAGCTTAATTATTTTCTTTACATGTCAAGGTTGAAATATACCCTATAAAATTACCATGTAATTATACCCACTTAAAATATATTTATAAAAAGCAACGGCTAGAGAAAGGCCACTCTAGAAGAGACAGCACTTAGCCTACAAGCAGAGAATCCAGAAAAAAGAGGCGCCATACTCGACAGAAAAGAACGTGCTCTTATATACCAACCCTATGATTCTCCTCTCTGAGTACTCTTTTCTCTTGTTTATTAACGGTGCGGCAATTTTGAAGAAAGTTCTCGCATATATCTCCTTGGGCAAAACTGAGCTATGTAGTAGAAGATTTCTGCTCATCAGTATACCACAGGAAGCTAAGTATCTAAAAAGACAAACAGTATGGGATTTAGGTTATACTGAAAATTAAGAGGAAACAAATGATAGAGATTGTAAAATGACTATCACACTTTAGAAGGCTCGGCCACTTTACAATATTCCTGAAGTACACACACACACACACACACACACAAGCTTCTTAAACACCATAACTAAAACAACAGCTAACAGTTGGGCTTAGAATCTCCTGGCACAAAGGGAATCTCCTCAAACCCGAAAATGTTGGCTTTCAGTCAGTGGTCACATCACAACAAAATCTTGCCACACACTTGCTACAATATTCATTGTCTATTTTTCAACTCATCAACCGAGGGTGTTTTCCCAACTGGAACCATAGAGGCTCCTTAATTCTTTTTTAAGAGGGAGAGAGAAACATTGATGTGATCAGTTGCCTCCGACTGGGGAATTGAACCTACAACCTGGGTATGTGCCTTGACCAGGAATCAAACCTGCCACCTTTTGCTGTATAAGATGAGGCTCCAAACAACTGAGTTACACCAGCCAGGACAAGGTTCTGTAATTTTTTATCTACTCTATGAGATTTGAAATTAGGTCTCTCACTCTCAGATGGGAGACCGGGTGACCCTATCCGAATGGTTGCTCCACCATCCTGGCACAGTGGTCGGCAAACTGCGGCTCTTGAGCCACACGCAGTTTGCCGCTCTGTTGACTAATGTGTTTGCTGACCACTGTCCTGGCACAAAAGGATGGAACATCTCAAGAAATTAAATAATGGGGAAAACAGGGGAAAACAAGATTGCTTTGTGAATTGCCAGTTTTCTAAGACATCACAGGTAGTAGTCGATTTTATAATAAATAAATGGTAAGGACATATTTCAAAGACATCCATGCTATTCTTTTTTAGTAAGAGATTTTCAGGTAGTTTCCTCTCCTTGAGAGGATAAAGGTGTTATGTAAACCTTATTTTAAAGGTGAAGATAATATTAAAAAGTGATTTTTTTTTTTTTTTTTTAGTAAACCTATAGTTTACTTTAAAGTGGAATTATACAAATAAAAGTGAATGGCACATATTCTGCTAAATAAAGTAGAGCAGTGGAAATAAAATAATTAGACCCCAGCTCAATGAACAGTGTTGACCTGCAGACTAGAGTCCAAGGTTTGATTCTGGTCAAGGGCACACACCTTGGTTGCAGGCTCAATCCCTGGCCCTGGTTAAGGTACATGCAAGAGACAGCCAATTGATGTGTTTCTTTCACACTCACGTTTCTCTCTCTCTCTCTCTCTCTCTCTCTCTCACTCTCTCACTCTCTCTCTCTCTCCCTCCCTCCCTCCCTCCCTCCCTCCCTCTCTTCCTCTCTCTCTTTCTGTCTCTCCCCCTCCCTTCCACTCTCTCTCTAAAAAATAAAAAACTTATAATTAGGAAGTTAATTTAGCTCTCTCTTTTAAATAGAAGCCACAAAAATAATTTAGAATCTGTTAGCCACTCTGATGACTAACCATATATATAATCCATATATATATGTAATCCAAATTTGATGTACAAAATGCCTAGTTATCTGTTTCCCTTCTAAGGCATTCTTAGATGTCTTTAACTGCTGTAGCAGTTTTACCTACTTTCTCCACTTTTTGTTAGACACCTTGTTATCTATTAGAAAAACCAATTATGTAAAGATATTGTGCACAATTATCCTAATTTTCTGATAAACCAGTATCAGAAAAAAAAAAAGCTTCTCTGAGATAAAAGAGATCGTTGCTCTGAAAAGGTGAACTGAGGGTCTGGTTGCTTCTAGCTACTTATGGTTTTGAGTTTGGTAAGTGGGTTAGGTAATGCCATCCCTTCAGTTCCTCAAGAAACCCGTACACAATCCAAGTATAACCACAAGCGAAACACCTGTGATTAAAGCAAGCTTATAGGGGTTTACCTGCTCGGTTTTCAGACTATGGTAACAGTGCCCTGGACAGCACATCTATTTTCATACAATATCAAGAATAAGGTGTCTTCAACTGCAACGTGAGGAGACATACAATCATATATATGGTTAAACCACGAAATAAAAACTGGTCCAGATGAAGGACAGCTGTTTTGGTCATTCATCTTCCAATATTACATCTCAAATGGTAAGAGTATGTATAATACTCTATAATAACATAATTACTAGGTATATATTTACTGTAATTACGTATAACTGTTACCGGAGAAAAATGTACCTCGTCTTCTCCCACGGTTAGCGGGAGTGAGGTTCTCGGGGTGCCGCTGGAAGGACTTCCGGAGGCCCCCACGGGAGGCTGAGATAACGGTAGGAAGCTTTATCTCCGTGGAGTTACGCTCCTGGGTTTCTAAAGCCTCCTGTCCCCGAGTCCAGTTGTAGCCGGGGACTCAGGAAAGCTGGAAGCAAAGCCAGCGTCCAGTTTCCTTTGCAGGTTGGAGCTGGGTCCGGGTGGGCATCAGGCCAGCGGCAGTCCATTAGTCCCTTGTGTAGGGGCAGATGCAGGGAAGCAGGTGCATAAGCCCAGAGTCACACGAGTCCCAGGAGGGCAAGGACGTGAGAGAGCATGTGTCTTTGTTCAGGGGATTACGTTTCCCCCAAGGTCTGCGTGCTGGCAGTGGCCCCGCCCGTGCTGGCCAAAGACCTCTGTTCCCAGGTGCCACAGAGAGGCCACACCCTCCCGCCACCCCAACTGACCGGGCAGGTCTAGCTTCCTTTGAACTGGCCCCTTCCCCCAAGGTTTTGCAGGGAACAAGCCTCTAAGGTCTGACCTTCCCTTTGCTCCTTTACTAGCATGAATAACTAGGCAAGTACAACAGTATCACAACTGTGTATTACCTACCACTCTAATGACACCCATCTGTGTGGATTCCTAGGCCAGAATCTGCGTGAATGCTTCTGTCTGGCAGAGAACCTTCACAAACTCCCCCTCCATCCTCATCATCCTCAACAGCAGACATTTACCTTGACATGTAAGCCTTCATTATGACCCTGAAGCGATTGTGCTCGTCTGCCTAAAAGCGCCTGTGTTATTTGCCACCCAAACATACAGAGCAATAACACAAGCAGCTCTAAAGCACCATAGGGCGTGTTTGGTTCGGAACTACTACTTTTTTTTTTCCACGTTCCTTTCTGAAGAGGGAGGAAACGTTATCAAGATGATTTTCCTCCCTTTTCCACCCTAATTGGTCGGGAAAAGGAGGAATCGGCCTTTAAGAAAATTCTTGCTTAGTGAAATAAGCCAGTCAAGGAAGGAGAAGCATCACATGATCTCACTCATTGGTGGATCATAAAGAACATTATAAACTGATGAACAAAAGGATAGATACAGAGGCAGGAAAGCTTCAAACAGACTGTGAAATTACAGCAGGAAGATTAAAGTTAGGCGAGGTAGATAGGAGATCAATCAAAGGACTTGTATGCATGCACGTAAGCATCACCAATGAACACAGACACTGGGGGGGGGGGGGTGGGGGTATGCCTGGGAGGGAGGGGAGGGCAATGGGGAGATATGTATAACAAATTAATAAAAATTAAAAAAAAATTCTTGCATAGGATCTAAGGGCCCGGGAGCTCAACCAGATGTGTGATTTTTTTCTCTCCCTCCGTCCCGTCTTGTTTACAACCGGTTTCCAGGGTCGAGCATCATTCATGACATGGTCCTTAAGCCAGAAGACACTATGGAGTGGAAGCAGGGCATTTTTCACGTTTCCCCTCCCCCCTCCCTCCTCTCCATC
>PVJN01052256.1:0-14171 GCA_004026805.1 Lasiurus borealis | reverse complement strand
GGGGGGGCGGTCCCTCAGGCTAGCCTGCGCCCTCTTGCAGTCCAGAACCCCTTGGGAGGGATGTCTGACTACCAGCTTAGGCCACCTCCTCACAAGGAGCCTAAACCAGCAGGCAGACATCCCCTGAAGGGTCCTTAATGCTGCCACAGGGTGGAAGAGGCTCCCACCACCATCAGTGTGCTCACCGTCATGAGCCCGGCTTCTGGCTGAGCAGTGCTCTCCCTATGACAGTGGTCGGCAAACTGCAGCTCATGAGCCACATGTGCCTTGCAAGCTGCGGTTTGCAACTCTGTTGACTAATGAGTTTGCTGACCATTGGGACAGGGACTTAATCACAAGGAACAACTTCAGCCTGTAATTATTGGAATCGAGAGTCTACATTAGTCAACAGACCCACAGTTTGCCGACCACTGCCCTATGGGAGTGCACTTACCATGAGGGGGAAGTACCTGCATTGAGTGTCTGCCCCCTGGTGGTCAGTGTGTATCATACCAACCGGTTGTCCCAACGTTCAGTCGATTTGCATATTAGGGTTTTATTATATAGGCCTAGTACAGAGCCAGAGACAGGTGTGTGTGTGTGTGTGTGTGTGTGTGTGTGTGTGTGTGTGTGTTAGTACCAGCTGCTCTGTAACTCTCAGGGCTTGCCTACTTCACCCAATACACGTGGCCAATTAAAGTATTCATGGCTTTGAGGAGCATCATTCAATGAATCCTAATGTTGTTTTCTTTCCTCTGAGCCAATAAAAGGAAACTCCAATCAAGATTGTTTTAAAGGACCCCTGAAGAAAAAAATCTGGCCAAGACCTTAGCTTTCAAGCAAGATTTAGGTTGTTCCTTCTTGTCCATCTACCTTGATAGTGTGTGGATTCAGTCACACTCCACCCCACCCATCCTCCTTAGTCCAACGCATCACTGCAGGTTTGGGGAGATTCTTTTTCTGAGGTTCTCCCAAAGCCCCACACAGTCTCCCGGGTTTCCTTGAATGCAGTTTTGGTGTAATTCATTGGAGTGGTACTTCTCTAATGTTTTTTTTTTAAATTATTATTTAACCTACTTGCCTATAAGATTAGATATTCTGTGATGGACACTATAAATGAGCTGAATAAAAAGAGAAAGGACGAGACCGGTTTGGCTCAGTGGATAGAGCGTCAGCTGCGGACTGAAAGGTCCTGGGTTGGATTCCCGTCAAGGGCATGTACCTTGGTAGTGGGCCCATCCCCAGTAGGGGGCGTGCAGGAGGCGGCTGATCGATGTCTCTCTCTCATTGATGTTTCTGACTCTATTCTTCTCCCTTTCTCTCTGTGAAAAATCAATAAAATATATTAAAAAGAGAAAGGAGTGAACATCGTTTTCAAAGTAGCTCAGGAACTCCCCACTTTAGAACTGCCACCAGCTTCATCCCGCGCTCACTTATTCATGGCCTCTCCCAGCACTTCTTTCCCCCTGACATTTTGGTGAAAGCTTTATTTTCTATTCCAGTCTAACATTTACTTCTTCAACTTTTCTGTCCAAACTTCCTTTTCCCTGGAAACCAGCCCTTTGTTTCTAATCACAGATTCACCAGAAGCCTTTTCGGGGGGTAGGGTGTGGGGGAGAAGAGCCACCCCCAAACATCCCAGACAATTTTCGCTTGCCTATCCCTAAGCATCTCCCAGGAATGACAAGACGACAGTACACTTTTCTTCAAGACCCATTTCCATGCATCACTGCGGCAAGATTTAAAACGTTCTTCCTGTCTGGCTTATGTGACTGATATTTAACTTGTGAGTCTTCCAACCGATGGCACCAGGGGTTTGGAGAGCTTGTGGCCATCACCTTCAGGATCTCTGATTGTGTGAGAAGCGGTGAATACTACTTGTCAAGAGGACCGATTGTGGGGTAAGAGGGAGACTGAGGGGGGATCTGACCCCGGCTGCTTCCTAGCTGGAGGGCTTTTGAAGAAGAAACCAAGGCCCAGTTTCCCCATCTGAACAAGTTACATAATAATGGTGCCTGTTTCATAAGTACGCACATTGCACATTTGACACAGATCAATTGTTGTTACCAAATATCTCTTCTCCCTTTTATCCTTAATAATAGACTCCTGGATTTTTAGCTGGGTTCTTGGGATAAAGATTGTATTTTTCAGTCTCCCTGGCATTTAAGTGTGGCCATTGAACTGAGTTCTGGTCAAAGAAATACAAGTGGAAGAGATGTGTTTAATTTTCTCCAAGTGTCTTCAAAATGAGGGCTGCACTTCTTTTTTGTTGTTGTTGTTATTTTATGATTTATTAAAAATAATGTGGAAAACTGGAAAAGCCATGAAAATTAAGCCCCAAATACTTGTTTGTGATATGTTATACCTATCTTTTCAACCTAACCTGAGGTTATTCTTGCTCCTAAGAAATGTATGTTTCAGAAATATTGGCTTGCACTTCTTTATCCTTTTGTCCTCTGGCCAGAATGGAATTGGGGTGTGATGATGGGAGCTCCTGCAGCCATCCTGGACAATGAGGAGCATGCGGGAATAAAATCCACACGTGATAATTTAATAAAAGAGAAAGAGCTCGAGTCCCTGACTTAATGGAGAACCAGAACTCTTTGCCTCCAGATATTGGCAGGAGAGAGAAACATACCTTTTATTTTATTTAAGTATTATTGTGGTTTTTTTCTGTTGTTTACAACCGAATCTAATCCTAAATAGGAGCCACACATAATTGCTTCAAACATGATAGTTATTATGTAAGCCATCGCCTCTGCATTTGAGAGAACCTCTTCCCACTCGAATCCACCCCATCATGTGACAGAAGCTGCTGGTGCACTTTCCATAATTCCCATGTTGATTGAGTCCGTTATGGCCCAGGCAGAGGAAACGTGCCTTACATGGGATATCTCAGTTAAGTTTCACAGCAACTTCACAAGGCAGGTATGATTTTCAACTTCCATTTTAGAAATGAGTACATTTATTCGCTAGGGCTGCCATAACAAAATACCACCGACTGGGTGCTTAAACAACACACAGTAATGTTCTCACAGTTCTGAAGTCCCAGATCAGGCCTGGCTTCTTCCGGGCCTCCCTCCTTGGCTTGCAGATGGCTGTCCTCTTGCTCCCTCGTCACATGATCTTTCCCCTGTGCCTGCGCATCCCTGGTGTGTTTTTGTGTCGAAATTTCCTCTTCTTATAAGGACACCAGTCAGACTGGATTAGGGCCCATTCTAATGGCCTCATTTTAACTGAGTCTTCTTTTTCAAAGGCCCTATCTCCAAATACTGACATACTCAGAGGTATGAAGGGTGAGAGCTTTAGCACATTTCTTTGGAGAGATCACAAATTCAGGGCATAACATGAGGTAACTGAGTCAAAGAGAACTATGTTTCCCCAAACCACAGAGTTAGGAAGGAGTAGAGATATGCTGCTTTCCATATTTTGACATATTTAGCTTGACAATAGCCCTGGTTCCCAGAACTCTGCACATGCTGTGGTCTAAGTCACATTAAATCTATGAGCACAGATCTGAGCATTGGGGGGTGGGGGGCAACTTATGTAATTACTCTTCTCTTTTGTCTTAGCCCCTACTTGTCACCTGCTAATTGTACTAGAAGCTTTTGCCTCATGTCACCACTAAGTACCTGGTTGCTTTGTTCCTTCAGCTCTTGGGGAATTGTGTCCACTTGAAAACTTCCCCCCCTCCCCCCAATAACTCCCACTAGCTGGCATCCTCAATACATTGTTATAGGAAGAGGATCAAGCACTTCTGCGACACCAAACCGAATCTCCAGGCTTCTTCCACACTCCCAAGCCTGCCCTAGAAGCCTGCCACGTTCCCAAACCCTTAGTTTCAAATTCTCCCTCAAACACAAGCATCATCAGAAGGAGACAGAATGTCACTGTGTCCCCAGCTCACCAGGCCCTGGGTGCTGCCCTCCCTGTACCCTGATTCCCTTCCCCCTCTCTGTTGTTCCTCTAGGCTCTTGGCTTCTGTCACCCCACTGCCTGTGCCCATCACAGATCATTGCCCTGGCACCACCCTGAGCACAGACCTCCTTGGAATCTCTGTTTGTTTTATTGCCACCGTTTTGTCCAATGCCATGTCCCGCTGATCCTAGCAATGGAGAGCATAGCTATTGACGCAGGGGCTTAAAAGCCAGAGTTCTGTTTCCAGTTCAATCACAAATACAGAATTAAATAAAATCAGTCAGTACTAAGTACTTAATATACATTAACTCAATTAACCTTCACAACACACCTATTGTCTGTCTCCTTCTATAAAAATGCAGCACAGAGGGATCACAGAACTAGTCTATGACCATCCAGCACGTACAAAGCAGAGCAAGGATATCAACTTATATAATTTGTCTACCCATGCTCTTAACCGCTGTGCAGGCGGGCTCTGTGTATCACAGTGTAAACTCTCTCTCCTGGGAGCACACAGCTGTAGACACAAACACAAATGCGCATCCCAATTATTGGCCTCAGATGAGTTCAACAGGAACCCATGTGCTTAATTTGTCAGAAAATTTGATGATACAAGTAACAGAGTACCACTTTCTACTCCATAATTGGCAAAATGGTGCTCTCGAGGTCCCAGAACCATTCCAGGCACTTGCACATAAATGATCTGATTCATCCTTGAGGCAACATTCTGAAGTAGCGCTATTATTTCCATTTTAGAGTTAGGAAAACTGGGACTCAAAGCGGGAGGGTAAGCACTTGCCACAGGCCACACCTGAGAGGGGCTGGACCCAAGATCTGCACACACAACACTTGGCTCTACAATGAGGTGCAGCCAGGTGATAGACTAGGTGAGCCACTGCACATCTCGCTGCACCCGTTGCCTTACTACTCTGAATGCCGTGGGAATTCTGAACAAGGGTGGCGAGGAGGAATAACAGAAGGTTCCAGAGTTAGCTTAAAGAGAATAGGGCATTTATATTAGATTTACGGGCCACATGATTGTATCAATACAAGCATTAAAACACACACACACACACACACACACACACACACCACAAAAACACCCTGGATTCCAAAATAAACTCAAGCTAATCTCTCAAGTCCCTCCGGCCACTCCACCTCTTGCTTGCCAAAACACATCCAGTGAAGAAACTAAACCTGAAATATCGCTAAAATATCCGCACTTGAAGTCAGATCCATAAAACCTGCATTTACCAAAATCCTTTCTCTGAAAATCTATTAGTAATGTATGGCCAGAACATACAGACAATGTGATCATTGTATAGGGATCCATAGCCAAAATATTCCATTTTGTGGAAGTTTGATTTTTGTCCAGTGATGACATTTTTGTGTACTTCTTAAAGGAACCAGATGTTCTTCTATTTGCTGATTCGCCATGGCCCACAAAGCCAACCATGATTCAAACCCAAATTGTTTTTGGTCTCCCAAGTATCTCATTTTTTATTATAAAGAGACTTGTTGCACAAACAATCCATCTTTCAAGTAGGAATGCCCATATGTCAGACCCATCGATTGGTTCCTGGTGCTAAACCCCTGCCAGCAGTTAAAGGAGCCAACTTGTGAAGGTGGAGTCCCAGTGGTGGGACATAAGGAATTCTGGAGAGCCTCACTTTAAGAAAGCCCAATATGCAAGAATTCTAATCAACAAAGCAGGTAATGAGGGGCAACTTCCTGCTGAGTTCCAGTGGTGTTGTGAAAGATGCACAGACCTTACATGGGAGAGTTATGAATTCTAACCCAGGTCCTGCTACATATCAACTGTGAGAACTTGGACAACCACTCTGAACCTCAGTCTTCTCTCCTGAGCATACTTCACACTTATATTTTGGGCTGTTGTGAGGTAACACATTCCAAAATACCTAGTATAATGTCTGGCACGAGACAGATCTTGAAAATATTTTTTTTTCCAATCTTTTAATTTGCAAGATTAAATCTTTCCTAGTGAATTCTGAATTTTGAATAATTTTCCATCAAAAAGGGTAAAATCTTAATATTTATGCATTTCTCATGGAACATCTCTGTTAATCAAAATAAAAAGAGAAATCCTGAAAGTTTGTAACAGATACCAGGAGTAGCTGAAATCCTATTCTCAATTGCAGGTGGTTACCACTAGAACAACTCAAAGTCTGCTGGCCATGTTTGCTACTTTGTGCCAAAGACTTTTGGGGGCTATAGGCTTTGCCCACTATGAGGTGAATCACCCCTTTCAACCCCTCACTAGATTTTTCCTAGAAGAAATGTGGGTTACCATGGACATTGGTCAGTCCGGTTCAGTTCAGTTCGATGGTTGTGGACAAGGCAATAAAGATACAATCATGAAGGAGAGAGAATCCTTTGAGGGGCTCACAGCCTGGTAAGGAGACATAGGGATAAACAGAGAATTTTGTGTGAACTCGTCTACTCTGTGGACATAGAGAATTATGGACCTGGAGGAGTTAGGAACAACTTTCTGGAGAGATGATTCCTGAGCTAAATCTGGAAGGACCCATCTGTCCATTCCTTTATTCAGAAAATATATGTTAATTGTCTACTATGTGCCAAACATTACTCTACCCATTGTGGTTAGAATGGTGAACTAGCAAGGAAAGTGACTTCTCTTGTGAAAACCACATTTTGCTGAAGGGAGACAGAAAGTACCTCGGTAAACAGAGAAATATACAAGTGGCTTCAGGTGGCAAGGTGAATGCTAAGGAGAAAATGTGGAGGGATACGGGGCGGTGGCCATATAGCTGGAGGAGACTATTGTAAATTTTTAACACATTTTTAATTGCTAGGTTATAGGTTTTGAATTTTACCATCCACCTGAATGTCCTCTTGATACCTAGCCACATCAATTTTCCCAATGGGAGTCTTAATGTTTTTCTTGCATATACACTTTTCTTAACCATGTTTTAAAATTTATTTTTATGGAGGTAGCATTAATTTACAACATTACATACGTGTCAGGTGTGCAGCATTTTAATGTGACATCTGCATCTTGCTCACCACCAGAAGTCTAGTTTCCACCTGTCATCATACAATCCATCCCTTTACCCACCCCCCTCCCCACTGGCAAGCACTGATCTATTGCCTGCCTCTGTGTGTTAGTATTTTTTTAGTATATATATATATATATATATATATATATATATATATATATATATATATATTCCACATTTGAGTCAGATCATACAGTATTTGTCTTTTTCCATCTGACTTTTTTTCACTTGGCATAACACGCTCAAGGTCCATCCATGCTGTGGAGGAGACTATTTTAGAAAATTTCCCGGAGGAGGAAACACTGAGTCAAGATCAGAATAATGGGATGGAGTCAAACCATGCAAAGGTCCAGAGTTAGAGCACTGGGCAGAGAAAAAGAGTAAACGCTCTAAGGTAAGAACTAGCTGGGGCCAAACACAAACAAAGCAAGGATGAAAGAGACAGCCAGTGTGGCTGAAGAGCAGTGAGCGAGGGATGGAGATGAGGTCAGAGAGCAAGGTCTCTGCCTGGTGAGCCATGGCAAACCGTGTCCTCAGTGCAATGGGATGTTACCAAAGGGTTTAGAGCAGGAGAGGGGTATGCTCTGACTTCCCGCTTTTATGACTGCAGCAGGAGTTGGTCAGCAGAAGTCCAGAAAAAGGCAATTCAGGTGAGGGGCCAGGTGGGGGATGCCATCTTTCACCTGTGTGCTTCCTCTGATCGGTGTGGCCCTCCAGCCCCTCTTTCCTCTCCTCCATCACAGCAGTGGCGTTGAGGTGGCCATGAGATCATGGTTAGTGTACATGATCAGGGACCCAACAGATACTACTCCTTGGCAACACTTTGTGGCCCTCCTACTTCTAGAAATGCTGACCCAATTGCTAGACTCCTGGTGGAACAGCAATGCGGCCTCATAGGTGCTCCTATATGTTTTTGCAGGACATTCACGATAATTATTTGATTCTTCTCTGGGTGGTAAGAACATTAGGCATTCTGTTTATCCCCATGGATGAGGAAACTGATGCCCAGAAAAGTCAATCAGTATGCTCAAGGTCACATGCTAGTTGGAGGCAGAGTCAGGACTAGACTCTCATTCCCCTGATTCACCGACTGTGTTTGATCCACAGTGCTTCTCAGTGGGGTGCCATTGATATTTCGTGGGGGTGTGGTGTGGTGAGCAATCCTTCATTGTGCTAGACCAGCGGTCGTCAAACAGCATCTCGTGAGCCACATGTGGCTCTTTGGCCCCTTAAGTGTTCTAATGCCACTTCTTCAAAATAGACTTAGCCAGGCCAAAAACTGACTTCTGCACATGGGCCACAAAGTTTCAATCGCACTGTATGTGCGTGGTATTTTGTGGAAGAATCACACTCAAGGGGCCAAAGAGCTGCATGTGGCTAGTGAGCCACAGTTTGCCGACCACTGTGCTAGACTGTCCCAGATGTAGCAAAACATTTTGAATCCCTGTCCCCTGCCAGTAGCATTCAGATGTAAACCATGTGACAACCAAAAATTCTCCACATATTTCTTTTTTTAATATATTTTTATTGATTTCAGAGAAGGAGAGAGAAGGAGAGAAACATCAATGATGAGACTATCATGGATCAGCTGTCTCCTGCACACCCTCTACTGGGTATCAAGAATGCAACCTGGGCATGTGCCCTGGATGGGAACTGAACCCAGGATCCTTCACTTTGCAAGCCATCGCTCTATCCACTGAGCCAAACCAGCTAGAGCCCCCACATATTTCCATACACCCCCTGAGGAGGACTGGTGTGGCACAGCGGGGAGTTCAGTGACACCAGGAGCAAAAGGCACTGAGCTGCTGCTACATATTTGCTGTGTGTTGTTTAAACAGCTGTCATGAGCACCCTCCTCCTCCATCTTTGTCTGGTGATCACAGGGATGCTGACCACACGCCATTCACTCACTCAGCTGTTCAACCGAGAGTCTCTGGTTCCCTGGTGAGCGTTCTGTGCTCTACAGCCAGGTGGGCTGTTGAGGGACCCAACGCTTGTCCTCAAGAAGTTTGCAGCATGGCGAGGGAGGGGGTGGAGTCTGGAGAGCTAATGACCAATTACAAAGCAAAAGGTAGGAAATGTCAGGGTGTGGTCACCCAGGTGACACAAGAGCCCAGACAAGGGCACCTCACCCAGTTTTGTGGGTCCAGGGGAGGAGGGATTTCCCAGCACCCACAGCTGTCTGGAACGGAATCCTACCGGAATGTAACAAGCTTGCCTTTAATGAAGATGTTTCAACAGAGGCTGGATCACCGGTGGTTGGGGAAATGTTAAAGGGGTTTAAGCAGCAGAGGGGAGATCAAACTAGCTGGCGTTCAGCATCCTTCCAGTCCTGCAGCCCGGGATTTCTGTCTTACCCACAAACAACCATAAGCAGACAGTAATCCCTTCCGATTTCTATAATGATTCGTGACCATGAAGTTACCCATAATGTTCGATTGGGTTATAAATATGATAATCATACTAGGAAGAATCTGTTTTCTCTCAAAGGGATCTCTACAAAGTTCTAACTAGAAAAGTACTTTTCTTATTCCATTTGTTCATTCATATAGGGAGTAGTTAGACCAGGTCTGAGCATTGAGAGGGGGTTAGTAACCCTCAGCACCGAGTGAAAGGCTGGGCTTTGGGGAGGGCAAGGCTGAGCCAGGGCCTTCTGTGGGGGATTTTAATTGGGCACTAAGCACTTCTTACCTCCGAGGTAGCCAGAGGAGTTCAGGAGAGCTCCTTAGCTCCAATTTACTCTGGTCTGTGCTGATCCAGAGAGACTGGCAGCTCACACGTCAGCAGAGGACAGCTTCTGACAACGAGGTGACAAGAGAGAGAGTCTCAAGAGACCAGGGTGCCCAAGAACTGCAAATGCTGTTCGGCCTTCCAGGGTGTGAGTGCCAGCATTCAGCACACGTCCCCTTCGTGTAAGGACAGAAAATGCCATCTAGAAAGCCGCTCGGACTGGGTTAGAAGTCACATTTGCGGCCCCCTTATCTAAAGGACAGGCTTCGAAAAAGGAGTCAGCCATTGGCCAGGGCAACGATTGTGGATTGCTGATGGCTTAGATTTAAACTTCAAAGGATAAAGCTGTCAGCATCAGCTTTTTTTGTTGTTGCTTCTGTACTTCAGATTAGAAAATTTTCACTCAAACCAGGCATATAACATACCATATGGGATAATTAAAAAGTAAAGTAATGGCCACCGGATTTAAAATAAAATAAGTTCTCTTTTCTCTGCCCATCACTCACTTTCTATTTACCCCCACTAAGTGCCTCTCCTAATTTTTTACACTATGTCCAGGTTGATGTGAAAAAACCATTGCTGAACTTTATTTCCTATCAGCTTGGTTTTGATGGAAGGAAACATTGAGATGCATGGGCTATTCTCTTTCAGGATCCAGACTAATCCGGTCTCTGTGTGCAGTGTGCAATTTCAGATTCCAAATATATTATGTCAAACCTTCCACTGACCTCTGGCTCAAAAATTATCACCTTTCGGAGATGGTTGTGTTTTTGAGAGCCCTCATATTTTCATGAGCTGGTCTTTAAAACTGTCTTTCTCTTTTTCCATCCACCCTCACCTCCTGTTCAGGACTGCAAGGGTTTGCTGTTATAATTTCTTAAGTTTTCTCCCTTTGTTCTCTTTTATTTTCCCCAATTTCACCCCAACACTACCTGATTTTGGCTCAATCACTTCTTTCTAGCAGGGTACTGTCCTTAGAACATAACTAGGTTCTGTGGCTTCTTGCACAAAATTATTTCTGGATTTGTTTTTCTAATTAATATTAAGTACTTAATTAACTTTTGCTCAGGAATACATGGTTCCTTTAAAAACATGTAGCAAAATAGTAAAATAGCCCCATAGAAAATATAACATCTAAACAAAAAAGCTAAAATTTACTTATAATCTTATTAGCCCTAAAATGAATACTCCTAGTATTTTGGTATATTTTCTTCCACATACATAGAAATATATGGACTCTATGCAAAAATAATTATTTTCCTTACCTTTAAAAAAAAAGTAGAGCCGAAAATGGTTTGGCTCAGTGATTAGAGCGTTGGTCTGTGGACTGAAAGGTCCCAGGTTCGATTCCGGTCAAGGGCATGTACCTTGGTTGCTGGCACATCCCCAGGAGGGGCGTGCAAGAGGCAGCTGATCGATGACTCTCTCTCATTGATGTTTCTAACTCTCTATCTCTCTCCCTTCCTCTCTGTAAAAAAAAAAAAAGTCAATAAAATATATATTTTTTTAAAAAGTAGAAAATAAAGAACACTGCAAGTTCACTGACAAGGAGAGGTATGATGGGTGACCTCACAGTAATCCAGGAGGGACTCCCTCCGGGTCCCCAACCAACAGTGTGTGATTGTCATTCAGCATACGTGGGAGGCTTAGCCTGGTTTTCCCATCCTGATGGAGTCAGAACCACTTGGGATGATAGGGAAAAATCCAGATGCCTGGGCCCCACCCGCAGAAGTTTTGTTTCAATAGTCTGGGGTGGGACCTTCACCCTGTACATTCCCCTCAACATCCCTCTATGACTCCAATGGGCAGCCAGAGTTAAGGATGAGTGGAAGCCAAAGAGGCTACCTTAGGTTCTCGCAGCAGGAGGAAGGACATCTGCAGACACCGTGTAAAATGGAGGCTTTGGGCATGGTGACGGACCACCTCTCTGGCTGACAGGGGAACATGTGGGAGTGAGGAGGTAGGAAAATTAAAAAACCTGTGAGCAACCCATACCCTGACAAGTCATGAACTATATAGTTCAGATGTCACCCTGAACCCTTGTCCTTATAGCATCAATAGCTCATGATGGAGCTTCTTTCAAAGAAAGGGAGAAAACCATTACCCTTTGAAAACAGCCTTTAGTCTCAAGAGGTGGTGATGGAGGCTTGGCACTCAGATGACGTAAAGGCACTTTTGTCTCAAATACTCCAGCTTCTCCCACAGACACTTCAAAGACTTCCAAGGCCACTGGACTTTGCGGAGTGCCAGGCCTTTGAAGAAGGGCATGGGACTGTGGGAAGGCCTTTCAGGGCTGAGGCGGTGGATGGTTTTGAACACAAAGTGCAAAATTACTGTTTTGTCAGTCTGCCCTTTGCCTAGTCCATGTAATCTTATGAAATAATACAAGTTTTCTACCATGGTTAGGGGATAGTAATAAAGTAATTAGTTAATATTCAATTTTATTAAAAAAATGCTGCCACATCTGCTATGTACGAACAACAAAAATCTAAAGAATCTCAGAATCATAAAATAATGTGTAATTAGAGAACACAAACCATTGGGGGTTCGAATGTACGTCTGAAAGCTCTCCTGGGCCGCTGCTGAGAACAACACTGTCTTTTGACTTGTGTTCCCCTCTGTTCTTCTCCGTTCTGCTGCCTCCAGATAATAATTATCTTCTTCACCAAGCCAGGGGTCTTCCTTAGTTCCCTTCCTCTTTGACGCCTCAACTGCGTTTGACAGTTAACCTCCTCCTTGAAACTACCTCTCCCCCAAGTCTTCTATGAAAGCCCACTTTCCCGATTCTCCTCTGAACTCCTGGCAAAGGTTTGCTCACGTCTATCAGCTCACTTCTTATCTAAGTGAGGACGCTTCTCAAGCCTGTTTTTCTTCTGTTGTGCATTCTGCTTTGGGAAACACACCCATCACTACACTGTCATTGTGACATTGGCCCCTCCAGCCAGAACTAACCCTTTACCCTCAGGGTTTGGGATTGGCACCTCCTCAAAGGGCACGTCCACTGGGATGATGCATCATCACCTCACACTCAATGTGTAAAATCACACCCATCTTTGGTCTAATGTAGCCTGCTCTCGTACTGTTCACCACATTCCCATTTTCTCTGTAACCATCTCCTCCATCCTTCTTTTTCAGGACCGCCCTCCAATCTATCTGCAAGTGAGTTATTTTTTCCTCTAAAATACTTCTTGGATCTTTTTATTTATTCTAATTCTGACTCCCAACATCCCAGCCCAGACTCTAGCAACATCACACCAGCATCCTGCCATCACATATGTGAGGTGCCCAGTGTGGCAGATGCTGCTGGTTGCCTATTTAGTATCCACTCTCCCCTTCTCTTTTATTCTAAGAGTTGCAGTTATTTGGGGAGAAGGGTTTGCAATATACCCAGGTAAAAATACCTCCTTGTTAAGCATGCATCTAGTTCTGCTGATGAGTACTTCTGCTAGATGAGATTTCTGAGAGAGCTACTGCATTCCTGATAAAAGTTACGACTCCGATCGTAACCTTTTGCCCTCTTGCTCCCTTCCTTTCTCCCTGAGTGGAATGCAGATGCAATGCCTGCAGACACCATACTTTAAGTCAGGTAAGTTTATGTTGAGACCTTGGGAAACGTACCTAACCTCGTTAAGTCTCAATTTCATATCTGCAAAATGGGTGCAACAATACTATGAGGTTGTTGTAAAGATTAAAGTACTAATATATGTATAAGCATCGAGCATGGCATATGCATGGGACCTTGGAGAGAAAGTTTAAATCAGAATATTCTATCGCCTTTATTACCTGAGGTAGGTTGGGACCACAAATATGGAGATTAAAGTATCCATCCTGTCACTGGATTCCCTTTGGGGCTGGAGTTTTATGGCTCATCCTTATCTCCTTTTAATTGAAATGTATACACACAGAAGACACTTATTCAGCTGCATGCACCTCCTGGATTTGAAACGGGAAAACAATAAAGGTAAGGCAGTGGTGAGAGAACTTGGCGTATACGTTTTCTCTGTCACTACATTTGATTTTGGAAAAGCCTCGCACAGCTGTCAGGAGCCTATGCTGCTTCCTCAGGGGGATCCAGGCTTGAAGTGTTCCCCACCCATAGACAGGGATGGTGGGAGAGGAGGCACCGAGGGCCACTGGCATTTTATTATGACTGAGAAGCAAGTCTGTGAGGAAATAAACATTCTAATTCTAGGATTTGTTCCAACCTTTTTGTGAAAAGAAAACCATTGCAGACAATTTATAGATCATTTGGCTTCTCAGTATGACGTGTTCTGATTCCCCTTCTCCTTTTCCCTCCTGTTTTAACTCACATCTGTCACCAAGAACTATTGTCCTCAAAGTGATTGTCAGTGTTATGTGTGTGTGAGCTGTGCATGTCAACACATATATGCAGTCCTGAAGGTGTATGTGCATTAACACTCCTGTGCTTCTCTGAGCTTATTTCAATTAGGGAGCCTTCTACCCACCCTCCCTTTCTCCTCCTCCTCCTCCTCCTCCTCTTCCTCC
>PVJN01052255.1:0-14171 GCA_004026805.1 Lasiurus borealis | reverse complement strand
GCAGATGCGTTAGCCAATCACATTAAGACGCCCTGCAGCCAATCGCAAAGGAAAGTTAGGAAGCCAAACTTCAGGGAGAGGTAAGTATGTGTATCTTTTAAATCAATGAACGTGGAAAAAAAAAGAAAAAGAATTTCCCACAACAGCGCAGTGTCAGTAGGAAAACGAAGATGTCACCACGAACCAATGCGATAGATTCCTTTATTCTGGGTTCTCTCCGGAAGGCCAGCGGTGATCGCTGATTTGCAAAGAATTTTAATTCAGCCGAAGCCGGTTTGGCTCAGTGGATAGAGCGTCGGCCTGTGGACTGAAAGGTCCCCGGTTCGATTTCGGTCAAGGGAACGTACACTGGTTGCGGGCACATCCCCAGTAGGGGGCGTGCAGGAGGCGGCTGATAGATGTCTCTCTCTCATCGATGTTTCTGACTTTCTATCCCTCTCCCTTCCTCTCTGTGAAAAATCAGTAAAATATTAAAAAAAAAAAAAAAGAATTTTAATTCAACTCAGTTACACCGGAAGGCGGACCAGTCCCTGAGCCGGTAACTGTGTTAGGTTCTGCACGCAGGATCGGACTCCATTCCCGCTGACACGCGGTCCTATGGGAGAGGTCAGAGCTGAAATAGGAAAATATTTCGCCAACAGGCGATGAGTTTAGCAACTGTGCAACTCGGTGCATTGTTTTGTAGGGATTTTCACAACCCTGCACCTGAGGAAAGAGTGAAGATAAGGGATATATAAAATGGAATCACTTTAACCAGGCTGCTGAAATTATTAGCATGCTGAAGGTTGAGGCGTGAGGAAAGACTATTCTTGTTCTAACTAGCCTGGTAACGTACTCTTTTAACTTTCCGGCCCTGTGTTACTGCCTGGACACACATCTGGACATACACCAGACCTCCAGATAACCCTCTGATAACCCCCTTCCCCTGGACTCACGGATGCAGACTTTCTGGGATCTCCTGGACCAGTGCTTCTCAACCTTCCTAAGGCCATGACCCTTGCATACAGTTCCTCATGTGGTGGTGACCCCCAATCATGAAATTTTGCTACTGTTATGCATCGTGATGTAAATATCTGCATTTTCCGATGGTCTTAGGCGACCCCTGTGAAAGGGTCATTCGATCCCCAAAGGGGTCACAACCCACAGGTTGAGAACCACTGTCCTAGACCAATCCTACCGCTAAGAAGGCAGGGCGGCTAATTCTCAAAAATGTACTTTTCACTATAAGAACTTTTCTTTCTTCTTTGGAACACTTCTGGGGTTTTGCCCAGCTGTTTCCAGTTTGTATATTTTAAGATCCTTGAATAAATCTTTATCTTCATTTCTTGCCAAAGCGTCTGACTCTTCTCAAGTTCATTCAACATACCCATAAGCCTTTCTGTAAGGTGGACAGAGAGGGCCACCCCTCTTTTATAGGCGAAGAGCTGAAACCAGAGATAGAAAGAAATTGTTCACCGACATCCAGCTTTCTTGAGACTAGGGCTGAGTCCAGGCAAATGCCCTTTCCTCTGATTCAGCCCAGTTAAATTCTCCATGCTCTCCACTGGACAATATGAAGGAAAATATTATTGAACTCCTCTGCCCCATATAACTGACAAGGACATGTGCCAACTCCACTTGTAGCTAGAAGAAAACGAAGGAAAGAAATAAACATTGAACATGTACCACTCACCAAGTACTTTATATATATTATACCATTTAGTTCTCTCTTACAAGGGCATTAGAAGGTAGATATTATACCTATTTGCAAATCAGTAAATTGAGGTACTGAGATTTAGGAATTGTCGAAGGGTACAAGGCTAGAATATTGAAGAACTGGGATTTGAACCTTGAAAAGTCTTCTTCATCATACTACCTTTAAAAAAAAACCAGCAACACCAGAACCGGTTTGGCTCCGTGGATAGAGCATTGGCCTGCAGACTGAAAGGTCCCAGGTTCGATTCCGGTCAAGGGCATGTATCTTGGTTGTGGGCACATCTCCAGTGTGGGGCGTGCAGGAGGTGGCTGATCGATGTCTCTCTCTCATCGATGTTTCTGACTTTCTATCCTTCTCCCTTCCTCTTTGTAAAAAATCAATAAAATATATTAATAAAAAAGAAAAAAAGAACAGCAACTAGTAGCTCTGCGCACGAATCCACGCACCAGCAGCTCTCTGCGTGGCCTAGCTGCTCCATGCCCCCTGCCCAGCGGTTGGCTCTCTGCAGCCCAGAGGCCCATCTGCACCCAAGTCTGACCAGAGGCCTGTGGGTGGGGTGGAATGCTTGCCTTGTTGCCATGGCAACGAAGCAAGCATTCTGTCAGGCCACTCACATTGCCCCTTGAGACCTAAAGGCAGTTGCCACTTGTTGTCATACTTGTGCTATTGTTTTTCCTATGTAGAGTTAAAAGGAAATTAATGTATTTCTTCTCGCCGAAACCGGTTTGGCTCAGTGGATAGAGTGTCAGCCTGCAGATGGACAGAAGGGTCCCAGGTTCGATTCCGGTCAAGGGCATGTATCCTGGTTGCAGGCACATCCCCAGGAGGGGGCGGGCAGGAGGAGGCTGATCGATGTTTCTCTCTCATCGATGTTTCTAACTCTTTATCCCTCTCCCTTCCTCTCTGTAAAAAATAAATAAGATATATTTATGAAAGATGGAATAGTGAAAATGTGTGTAGGAAAATTATCTAGTATCTGAAAATATGATGTGGTGATTATGTGACTTTTTAATATGCTGGAAAATTTCTTTTTAAAAAAATATTTCTATTTATTTCAGAGAGGAAGGGAGAGAGATAGAAACCTTGATGAGAAACATCAATTAGTTGTCTCCTCCACACTCCCTACTGAGGCTCCAGTTCACAATCCAGGCATGTGCCCTGATGGAGAATCAAACCAGTGACTTCTTGGTTTATGGGTCACTGCTCAACCATTGGGCCACACTAGCTGGGCTAGGCTGATTGATGATTTTGACAAAGGTATACATTCATGTAACAACCACTCCAATCAAGAACATGAAAACTGCCCTAACTGGTTTGGCTCTGTGGATAGAGCGTCGTCCTGCAGACCCAAGGGTCCCAGGTTCGATTCCAGTCAGGGCCACGAACCTTGGTTGTGGGCACATCCCCAGCAGGGCTGGGTGGGGGGGAGTGCAGGAGAGTAGGCAGCTGATCGATGTTTCTCTCTCATGGATGTTTCTAACTCTCTCTTCCTCTCCCTTCTTCTCTGTGAAAAATCAATAAAACATTCATATTTTTAAAAAGAACATGAGAACTGTATTTTTAACAATTTGAGAACTGTTATTTTAGGCTACAGAGAGAGGGCCCTATATTTTCAGGAAAGTAATTGAATATTTATTTATGGGCAAGAACAATAGTCTTCCATGTCAGTGGTGAAAGAAGGGACACAACCTCCCTGGCCAGGTTACTCGGTCAGTTGGTATACTGTCTTGTGCACCATGAGGTTGAGGGTTCGATTCCCAGTGGGGAGCATGTTTCTCTCCTGCCTGCCTTCCTTTCTCTCTCAAATCAGCAAGCATATCCTTGGTTGAGGAGTAAACAAAGAAAAGAAATAAGGAATACAACTAACGTGGCCAGAAAAAACTTGCTACTTCACTGTTCTTCTCCTAATCTAGTGGACTCCTATCCCAGAAGATCTTTAAGGCTGCTTCTAGTTCTGATTTATAAAGACTAAGCTACTGCCGAAACCGGTGTGGCTCAGTGGATAGAGCATCGGCCTGCAGACTGAAAGGTCCCAGGTTTGATTCCGGTCAAGGGCATGTACTTTGGTTGAGGGTACATCCCCAGTAGGGGGCGTGCAGGAGACAGCTGATTCATGTTTCTCTCTATCCCTCTTCCTTCCTCTCTGTAAAAAATCAATTAAAAAAAAAAATATATATATATATAAAGACTAAGCTACTGCTCTCCCAGGGCCCACGCTATTGCAGTAAAGGAGGGTAGAGAGGGGCTTGTGAGATAGAGCATGCTCCGGAGAGTGAGACAAATAGGACAGGAAGGGAGCTACAAACACGAGGTTCTTGGGAAGTGAAGCTTGAAATGGACCCGGCGGAAGATCCCCGGCCGACAGTAAAACACAACTAATGGCCTCTCTGCGTCAGACCGGTTCCTGCCTCCATTCCCAGGCTGGAGAAGAAGAGAGCCAGGGCAGCTTTTCAGCCGCTGAATTCTCTCAACAGCTCCCCAGGTAAAATCCCAAGAGCTTTGGTCCGTCCGCTGGAAGTTTCCTTCCCTTTAAAGTGCTGTGCTTTCATTAGCGAGGGAGCCTGGCAAAATCGCCCTGTTTTCCAGAAATGCCCTCGTCTGTACTGGGGTTCCAGCTGTTTTCAGATCCAAGTTGCATTTCTGAGCAGACTCCATGTGCTGCCACGCAATGGCCTGTTTCAACTCAGAGCAATTCTGCAAACACGGACTGGAAAGGGGGAGCAGGAGAGTGAGTAGCTATTACAATACGAGTGAGATGATGGAGGCGGGGAAGAGAATGAGAGCCACACGGTGGTGGAGATTTTGAAGACAGAGCCCACAAAATGCAGACGCCTCAAATGTGTGGCGTAGGAGTCATGTCAAGGGTGGCTCTGCAGGCTTTGGCCTGAGCAACTAAAAGAATGAAATTGCTCTTAACTAAGATGGGGAGACTGGGAGGAACAAAGTTGGGGCAGAAAATCAGAAGCAGCTCAATTTGCACATGTGAAGGTTGAGGTGCCAATTAGACCTCCAGATACGTGGCCATGAGCCCACTTCAGAGGTCGGTCCAGGATGGAGATATGTGGGGCGTCATCAGCACATGGGTGATATTTAAGCCTAGTGGATTGGATAAGCTACCCTACGAGTGAAGGTGGATCGATCAAGAAGAGACCAACCGCCGAGACCGGTTTGGCTCAGTCGATAGAGTGTCGGTGTGGACTGAAAGGTCCCAGGTTCAATCCCGGTTGGGGGCATGTGCCTTGCTTGCGGGCACATCTCCACTGTGGGGTGTGCAAGGGGCGGCTGATCGATGTCTCTTTCATCGATGTTTCTGACTTTCTATCTCTCTCCCTTCCTCTCTGTAAAAAAAAAAAAGAAGAAGAAGAAGAAGAAGAGACCAACCCCAGAATGAAGGGGCAATCTACTCTTTAGTGATTAGAAAGATGAGGACGGCCGAAACCGGTTTGGCTCAGTGGATAGAGCGTCGGTTTGCAGACTGAAAGGTCCCAGGTTCGATTCCGGTCAAGGGCATGTACCTTGGTTGCGGGCATATCCTCAGTGGGGGGTGTGCCAAAAGGCAGCTGATCAATGTCTCTCTCTCATCGATGTTTCTAGCTCTCTATCCCTCTCCCTTCCTCTCTGTAAAAACAATAAAAATATATATTAGAAAGATGAGGACGAATCCACAAAGGAAAGGGGAAAAGTGTAGCCAATGAGGTAGGTCTTCTCAGAATCTTTATTATTCACTAATTAGTAAAGGGGAGAGGGAGAAACCAAGATGGCGGCATAGGTGAACACCTAAACTACTGCCTCACACAACAATATCAAAACTACAGCTAAAAGACAGAACAGACACCATCCAGAACCACAGGAAACTGGCTGAGTGGAAATTCTACAACTAGAAGGAAAGAGGAAAGCACATTGAGACTCAGAGGAGCTACAAAAGGCTGAGGTACGGAGACACATGCCAGGTGAAGGCTGGCAACTGAGTGTGTGGTTGGCTCTCTCAAGCGGGAGTGGCAAGAAATATTCAAAGTGATAAATAGCAAGAACCCAAACAAAGCTATCATTCAGAATTGAAGGGCAGATAAAGAGCTTCACAGATAAGAAAAAGCTAAAGGAGTTCATCAACTCCAAACCAGGATTGTATGAAATGCTGAAAGATATTCTTTAAGAAGAGGAAGAAGAAAAAGATAAAAATTATGAACAACAAATACATATCTATCAATAAGTGAATCTAAAAATCAAGTGAATTGAAAATCTGATGAACAGAATAAACTGGTGAATATAATAGAATGAGGGGCATAGAAAGAGAGTGGACTGACAGTTCTCAGGGGGAAAGGGGTGATGGGGTGCAGGAAGAGCCTGGACAAAAATCGTACACCTATGGGTGAGGACAATGGGTTGGGGGGAGGTATAGGCAGAGGGTGGGGTGGGAACCAGGTGGAGGGGAGCTATGAGGGAAAAAAAGAGGAACAATTGTCATAATCTGAACAATAAAGATTTATTAAGTTAAAAAAATTAATAAAAAATCTGACAAATAGCATAAACATCACAAAATCTAGAAGTGTGTTTGTTAATTTTCTTAAACACTTCCATTGTAATTTCTTCTAATTTGGTACACTTTGATCACCTTTAATATATACACATATACATATATAATTGATTTTTATTTTTTTTATTTTTTAAAATATATTTTTTATTAATTTCAGAGAGAGAGAGAAAAAAACCCATCAATGATGAGAGAGAATCATTGATTGGCTGCCTCCTGCACGCCCCCTACTGGAGATTGAACCGCAACCTGGGTATGTGCCCTTGACCAGAATCGACCTTGGGATGTTTCAGTTCCCAGGCTGATGCTCTATCTACTGAGTCAAATCAGTTAGGGCTCTGTGATTGATTTTTAGAGAGAGGGGGAGGGAGAGGGAAAGAGAAACATGAGAGCAGAATGTCAGTTGGCTGCCTCCTGCATGCTCCCTATTGGGGATCAAGCCTCTGATCTTTTGGTGATGGGAAGATGCCCAACCAACTAAGCCACGGGGTCCAGGGATGATGGGCTCTTTTCATGACAACAATTCTGTGTCATCATTTTCCATTATGAGAATGTTAAGATAACTTAGTCTTTCCTCTAGTATAGTGATTTTCAACTATATATATTTTAAAATATATATTTTATTGATTTTTTACAGAGAAGAAGGGAGAGGGATAGAGAGTTAGAAACATCGATGAGAGACATTTATCAGCTGCCTCTTGCACGCCCCCTAATGGGGATGTGCCCACAACCAAGACACATGCCCTTGACCGGAATCAAACCTGGGACCTTTCAGTCCGCAGGCTGACGCTCTATCCACTGAGCCAAACCGGTTTCGGCCCATAAGAATTTTTAAAACATGCAATCCCCACCCAGCTGGCGTGGCTCTGTGGTTGAGCAGTGACCTATGAACCAGGAGGTTGAGGCTAAATTCCTGGTCAGGGCACATGCCAGGTTGTGGGCTCAATCCCCAGTGGGAGGTGTGCAGGAGGCAGCTGATTGGTATTTCACTCTCATCATTGATGTTTTTCTCTCTCTCCCTCTTCTTCCCTCTTGAAATCAATAAAAAGTATAAATATATATATATATATATATATATATATATATATAAAATATATAAAACATGCAACACTTTATGATTTAATCAGTGACTAGTCACTGACCCTCTTTCTTAGATTGTCAAGTTAAAAAATGGCAACAGCTAACACAGTGTGAATGAGTAAAAATTATACCTATATTTTGTCAGATCAGCAAAAAAAAAAATTCTTTGGTGTGCTACAGAATTTTATTAATTAGTTTGTGTGCCATGAGATGGAAAAGGTTGAAAATTGCTGCTCTAGTATATTAGGCCAATTTTTTTTTTTTTTTTTTGCTGATAACTTAGAAAAACTCTGACTTCATAATTCCTCTTTAGTAATGTCATGAAATTTTGAGAATTGTCAGAGTTGGGGCAACCCTCTCAAATTTTTGTCTTACATGAACTGTAAAGTTCCAGGTAATTGCAAGCTTTCCAGTGCCCTGATTAACCTTAAACATCCCTTTCATTGAGGACACGCAATGATCACAGTGGATGGTGGGTATATTTTACACATGAAGACCGGCAATAACTGTACACATAAATGTATTCTACTAAACTGAAATGTTCCCAATTGGATATCCTCTAGCTGGATCTCAAATACTGCTAAGCATAAAGGAAAGTATTCCAGGTAGAAATCCAATAGAGAGAGCAGTTTTAAATGACTGCAGTAAAAATATTACTTTGGCAGATTTTACAAAAACTTCGGATAATGGGAGCAAATTGCTGGGAACCCTCCTTGAGCAATGGGAGCGTCCCGGGGAACTGAGCGAACCCTAAAGCCTGAGCTTTTGTCCCGATGGTACCATCTTTGGGTGAGAGTGCAAGGAGGGAACACAAAACAAAACCCTGGCGCTGGGCGTTGGGACATGGTGCTGCCATCCTACACAATAAAAGACTAATATGCAAGTCACCCCATCAGCAGAAGGATGGGTCGCTATGACCTGCGCTGACCACCAGGGGGCATACGCTCAATGGCGGAGCCGCCCTCTGGTGGTCAGTGCGCTCCCACAGGGCTCCTGGCTGGCAGGGGCAGTGGCAGCGGCAGTAGCTCGGCTGCAGCGCTAAGGATGTCTGACTGCGGCTTGTCAGTGACGTCCCCGAGGGCTCCTGGCCTGTGAGGAGGCCTCTCCTTCGACAGAGGATGCGCTGAGTCGCTGGTATCAGAGCAAACAATTGAAGGGGATGGAGCCAGCCTTGCGGATATCTGGGAGGACCTCACTCTAGAATGGAGACCAGGTGACTGTGAATATAAAAGTCGCGAGGCTGAGCCTGGAACTCTGAACCAGGAGGTCATGGTTCGATTCCAAGTCAGGGCACATGCCGGGGTTGCGGGCTCCATCCCCAGTGTGAAGTGTGCAAGTAGGCAGCTACAATGATTCTCTCTCATCATTGATCCATCTCTCCCTTCCTCTCTGAAATCAATTTTAAAAAATGCATATATGTTATATAAATGCATATAACATATAAAACATATATGCATGTACACACACACACATACACGTATAAAACAAAAGCCCTGAGACGGAGTTTGCCGCGCTGGGAAGAGCTAGGAGGCGTAGCTTTGTGTCCAGAGGCTGCGGAGGCTGCGGCTCAGGTTGAGCCATGCTCCTGACACTCAGCAAATCAGCGGGCGTGCAAGGACTGGAACCCAGATCTCCACTACGTGCTGTGGATGGACAGGCGGCTGAGCGAAGCCTCCTGACCCACATGCCGGTTTCTGTTGCTTTATTACCCCGTTCCGAGTCCGAGGGCTTCCCGGGTTGCAAACCCACAGTCCGCGGGCTTCCGACACCACCCGCAGCCGCAGCACGTGCGTGGGAGCCCGGACTCCCTCCAGGACCTCGCACCAGAGCTGGCCTCCCCTTTGCCTGCTCCAAACTTCACGTCCAAAACCGAGAGGCGCTTTTCTCCATGCTCTCTCACTATGTGGGACCAACTTCCCACTTCTACCCCCAGTAAGTGTAGCCTTTTGAGGCCGGAAAGGTGGAAGACATTTGTCGCCGCAGGCAAAAACCGTTTATACCTAAATCCAGCATCAAGCCCTCTCGTCCCCGAATTTCCCTTCACGCGAGAAATCGAACCAACTAAAGCTGCCAGCCATCTTTGGTGTGGCAACACTCGGGGTTTCTTTGCCCGCAGCACATTATGCCGAAATATTTTAGGTCCTCATTTCCAAATGTACGCGAAGAACTTCAGAGTCACTTTCCTCGTAAGGCCTCCCATTGAAGAAGAAAGGAAATTTAAGGTGTTTGTCGTTTTTGCCCTTCCTAACATGGCAGCCTGAGACTGTCTGCGGTCCCGGCAAGGCTTCCGGTTTCCGGGCAGGCCCGGGGGGGGGCGGAGCTGGACTTCCGGTCCCGCCGCGCAGGCGCAGGATACGCTTTCCGCTCTTTCCCACGGTGTCCACGAGCTTTGCAGTCATGTCTTACCCCGCCGATGATTACGAATCGGAGGTAAACTGGCCCTTAGCGGGTGCGGGGCTCCGCCACGGGGCTGCTGGGCTCTCTGGGAGCGGGGCCCCGCGGCGAGACGGCGCTCGGCGGACTCTGGGAGCCCCCGCGGTCCGCGACCAGCTCCTGCCGCCGCCCGGCCTGCGCGCCCTCATGTTCTCATGCCGCTGCCAGTCCTCCCGGCTCCTCGGCGCCCACTTCCCGAGTCCGGTCCCCTCTCCTCTCTTCCCTAAGATCGGGGGCGGAAGCGGCTCTGGGCGCTGTGTTTCTGTAATCGAGCGCTTTTTATATAATTGGGCTCCGTCTCGTCAAATCCCGCTGATTCCTAGCTTCGCTCTCCCTTAGAACCCCGCCACGTTGTGTTGTTTATTGTATGTCCAGTCTCTCTTCGCAGGCTCGCGAATTTCTGGAAGGCAGGGACCGCTTCATCCAGCGTCGTACCCTTAGCACCCTGCCCGCCACACCAGCCTGGACTGAGCCTTTTGGGCTCACGACTTGGTGACCGCTCCTGTCTTTCTCGTTCACAGGCCGCCTATGATCCCTATTCGTACCCAGGCGACTATGATATGCACACAGGTGAGACTCAGAGTGTGTCTGGCTTCCAAGGACGGGCCCCTGTATTAAGGTCTGGGAACACGCTGCCGGGGAACCAGTTTAAAACTGCTGCTTGCCAAAACCGGTTTGGCTCAGTGGATAGAGCGTCAGCCTGTGGACTGAAAGGTCCCAGGTTCAATTCTGGTCGGGGGTATGTACCTTGCTTTCGGGCACAACTCCAGTAGGGGGTGTGCAGGAGGTAGCTGATTGATGTCTCTCTCTCATCGATGTTTCTGACTTTCTCTACTTCTCCCTTCCTCTCTTGTGAAAAGTAAATAAAAATATATTAAAAAAAAAACACACAAAACTGCTGCTTGATGCCTTTGTTGGAGTCAGTTCTGAGCAGGAGGGCAGTGTAGAGGCTGCTAAACCACCCTTTCTCAGGGTCCACCGGAAACCCTAGAAGGGAAGGACTGTTCCTGGCTGAAATTTTGTTGTTGTTCAAACTGTTAGCCGAAGGAGAAAACCTTGTAAACAAAATGACAGTGATGCGAACCAAGCCCCAAGGAAATCTTTTGTGAAGGTGTTTGAAGTTTCTTGAAATGTCACAGTGACTTGGTTTGGCTTAGGAAGTGCCATGCATTGCTCCGGGTACTTTGTGTGAAGGGTTTCAGTTGGTTCTCACAACTGTTGTGTGAAGTGTGTGTATGAATGTTGTCTCCATTGTACAGAGGAGAAAACAGCGCAGAGAAGTGTAGTTCCTCGTACCAAATCCTATAGGTAGAAAATGGCAGTATCTGCTTCTTACTCTCCCTTTCCACAGTCTTCCCCCCTCCTGCAACACACACATCTCTTCTAGGTCCTGAGGGTACATCTGCATACAAGACAGACAAGGTCCTTTCACATGTAGACTTTAGCTCAGTGGTTCTCAACCTTCCTAATGCGGCGACCCTTTAATACAGTTGCTCACGTTGTGGTGACCCCCAACCATAAAATGATTTCTGTTGCTACTTCATAGCTGTAATCTTGCTACTGTTATGAACTGTAATGTAAATATCTGATAGGCAGGATGTATTTTCATTGTTACAAATGGAACATAAAGCATAGTGATTAATCACAAAGACAATATGTAATTATATATTGTGAAATATCTCTTTCTAATTACAAATAAATTAAATTTTGTCTTGAATCGTGGTGTAGCATGGGCAACAGTCTTCATATGACAACAGTAAACTACATTGCTACACTTTGCTACACCGAGGAGCGTCTATAGGTTCCTAAGACCATGGCAAATAAGTGTTTTCCGCTGGTCTTAGGCGACCCCTGTGAAAGGGTCATTCGACCCCCCAAAGGGGTCGTGACCCACAGGTTGAGAACCACTGCTTTAGCTTCTAGTGGGAGAAACATAATAAGTAACTTTGGTGGTAAATGTTGTGAAGAAATAGGGTGATGGGGTTGGGAGTGCTTTGGGGATTGTGTGTGTGTGTGTGTGTGTGTGTGTGTGTGTATTATTGATTTTACAGAGAGGAAGGGAGAGGGATAGAGAGAAACATCTATGAGAGAGAAACATAGATCAGCCGCCTCCTGCACAACCCCTACTGGGGATGTGCCCGCAACCAAGGTACGTGCCCTTGACAGAATTGAACTTGGGACCCTCCAGTCTGTAGGCTGACACTCTATCCATTGAGTCAAACCGGTTTTGCCACATCTGAGTATTTAAAGGGGGAATTATATCCTATTTTATGAGAAGCTTAGTTTGAATCATGGTCTTGCCCTTTTGTTATATATGTGGGCTTGAAAGCACTTTGTAAACTATTTATTTATTATATCCAACCTCCAGGAGATCCAAAGCAGGATCTGGCATATGAGCGTCAGTATGAACAGCAGACCTACCAGGTGATCCCCGAAGTGATCAAAAACTTCATCCAGTATTTCCACAAAACCGTGTCAGATTTGATCGACCAGAAGGTGTATGAGCTACAGGCAAGTCGTGTCTCCAGTGACGTCATTGACCAGAAAGTGTATGAGATCCAGGACATCTATGAGAACAGGTACGGGCTGCTGGCTGACGGCACTGTACTGGATGGTACAGGCAGTTAGAGGAGTTTAGCCAAGCATGTGGTCGGTATTATTCCCCTAGGGCCGTGGTCAGTAAGCTGCAGCTCACAAGCCACAGAGCTCTTTGACCCCTTGAGTGTGGCTCTTCCACAAAATACCGTGGCCTGTGCTAATCTATTTTGAAGAAGTGGCTTTAGAAGAAGTTTAAGTTTAAAAAATGTGGCTCTCAAAAGAAATTTCAATCGTTGTCCTGTTGATATTTATCTCTGTTGACTAAGGAGTTTGCAAACCTCAGCTCGTGAGCCACATGCGACTCTTTGGCTCCTTGAGTGTGACTCTTCCACAAAATACCACGTGTAGGCGAGCACGTACAGTGCGATTGAAACTTTGTGCCAAACTTTGCATGGCACTTCCTAGCCATTTCTTTTTGGCTCTCAAAAGAAATTTCAATTGTTGTACAGTTGATATTTGGCTCTGTTGCCTAATGAGTTTGCTGACTACTGTCCTAGGAGAATGTGTAGTGAGAAAAACGGCTGGCACTCTAGGAAAGATGTTTTAAGGGGAGAGCAAAGAAAGAAAATATCAGAGGAGACAGTAAGTGAGCAAAGAAATGTTTAGAAAAGTAGGTAGTAAATGAGAAGTGTCATAGGAACTAAAGAGAGAAGAGTCTTGGAAGCAGGAAATGGTAAACAGATGCTAAGTGCTCTAAGGAGACTGAGATGAGAAAGGAGCCCTTGAATTTAACCACGTAGAAGGCACTTTGGTAACCTTAACACAGTCACTTTCAGAGGAGTGGTGGAGGCAGGAGCCGAATAACAGTGGATGGGAGAAATGGGGGCTGAAAAAGGCGAATTGGTAAGTGCAGAGGACTTGCAGGGTTATGGAGACACTTCGTTTTGTTGTGTGTATTGAAGGGGAATTAGAGCGTGTTGATTGGAGAAAAGGGAGAGGTGGGGCTTCAAAGTCTGGGACATTGAAGTAGCTGCTGAAGGAATCAAAGAAAATGAACATAACCCTCTCGTGGGGCTGAGAAGTGTGTTGGACAGCAGTGTGTGGGTTGGATGCTCTAGATCAGCTGTGGCACCAGACTTCAACAAACTGATTTTTTATTTTTATTTTCTATTTTATAACAAAGTGATTTTTTCCGTGTTTGGAGAGAGGGAGGAGGCACAGTACTCTAGCAAGTGGAACCAGTATTGCTAAGGGAGCGAGGCGGAGAATCTGAAAAGTAGTTCTCAAATCAGAGATTAGCAGGCACTTAGAGTTCATGATGCAGAGGCAGGAGATGATCCTGAAGAGCTTGGGTGCCTGAGAGGAAAGGATATTTTACTAACTAAGGAAGATTGGCTGGGGTAGAGGTGGGTTGAGGAAAGCTGTAGATGTGGATGGTCTGGCCCTGACTTTATTTCTGTGAAACCTTCCCCTTTCTGAGCCAAAGGTCCTCGCCTGTAAAGTGTGAGAGGTGCCTCCCGGGTCCTTTTTGTTTTCGAATTCTAGAATTATTCTGCTTGGTTTTCAGCTGGACGAAGCTGACAGAAAGATTCTTCAAGAATACACCTTGGCCTGAGGCTGAAGCCATTGCTCCACAGGTTGGCAACGGTAGGTGTGAGCTCTGTGTCTTGTGTGCTGGATAGGGGTCCTGTGATGGGGTCATTAGGAGCTCAGTATGATCTGCATCTGTTTTGTTTACCATTTTTTTCCCTGGGGCTTGGTGCATAGCCCCTTGAAGTAACTTGGTTAATGAAGGTTGAAAAGTCTCAGGTTCGATTCCGGTCAAGGGCATGTATCTTGGTTGCGGGCACATCCCCAGTAGGGGGCGTGCAGGAGGCGGCTGGTCGATGTCTC
>PVJN01052254.1:0-14172 GCA_004026805.1 Lasiurus borealis | reverse complement strand
GTCTCCCCCATCACCCTACCCCCCCAGCCCCCTCAGCCTGGTTGCCACACAGTCTGCTTGTTCAGTCATTTGTTTGTCCCTCTCCCCTGTGCTGGCCTGATGTAGGCAGCCATCTTATGAGGGTTAATTTGCATATTATCTCTTTATTATATAGGATAGTTTGTGAGTCTTTTGAAAATTGATCTTCAAAATTGGCTTCTACTTTTTCCATTAAGGAAGATGATTTAAAGAGACATAAAAGTAATCCAAATGAAAAAATTTAAGTTCACTTTACTGCTAATTCTGTAACTTGTGAATGACTTATTTTATGTCTTTCACAAGACCAAAACTTTGTGGACATAATTTTTCTCTCATTTGTGTCATATCAGTTGACAAATTGGATATATCTTTTATTGCTTTATCTATTCCAGGAGTCAGCATACTTTCTTGTAAAGGGCAAAATATTTTAGGGCCATACAGTCTATATTGGCAACTACTCACAGTATAACAGCCATAGACAGTCTGTAAATAAACGAGAATATTTGTATTACACTAATACAATAATAATTTACTAATGTAAATAAGTCTTTATTTACAAAAACAGATGATGGGCCTGTAGGCTGTAGTTTACTGACCTGATCTATTCAATAAATATTTATTATTTAGTGCTTAACATTAATGTTACCTACACAAAAACTAGATTTCTGTTTTAACTGTCACAAGGTATGTAATATTTTATGTTTGCTTACCTTCTGAGATAACTTAGGAAGCAGTTGATTGATTTTGAACAACTTTAATTATTCAGAGAACAATCTTTGATTTTGAACAACTTTAGTTATTCAAAAAACACCTCTTATTTTTGTTTTTAATTGACATTACTATATGGAGGGGAGCTATGAGGTGGGGGGAAGAAGAATGATTATAATCTGAAAAATAAAGATTTATTAAATTAAAAAAATAAATGACATTATTATATAAAGGAATTGTAGTAGTCTGATCATAATTTTGATTAATTTGAGTTAAACCAGAATTGGTCAGGGCTTAATCTTCTTTACCATAGACATATACTCATATACTAAAAGTCAAGCATTTGAGTTAAAATAATAGCTCTAACTATTTGCTGGAAAAATGGATTATTTTTAAAAATCCTCACCCAAGGACATGGTTATTGATTTTTAGAGAGGAAGGGAGCATGGGAGAGAGAGAAAGAAAGAGAAACATAGATGTAAGAGAGAAATATCAATTGGTTGCCTCCTGCATGCACCCCAACTAGGGATCAAACCTGTAACTTACATATGTGCCCTGACCAGGAATCAAGCCCACAACCTTTTGGTGCACAGGACAACATTCGAACCAACCAAGCCACACTGGCTAGGGCGAAATGGATTTTTTTAAGCCTTGTTGTCAATTTATTTCAGTAATACATTTGTTAATGTTGAGCCTAGAAATCATGTTCACTCCTTATTTTTATTTTTAAAAATTGATTTTTTTTATTATAGGGCTCCAACAAAAGAATCCTCTGAAGAGGAGTATGATTCCGGAGTTGAAGAAGAAGGATGGCCTCGCCAAGCAGATGCTGCAAACAGCTAAATTGTCAGACTTTTCTCCTGTATATAAAGCTTTTCCTTCTGTGGTAGGGTCATAACTTTCTCTACAGTCTGACATTAAAAGCATTGGATCTGTCTTGGATATCATACATGGTCAGAAGCCTTTAGAATAAAAATCAGATCATGTATATTAAGTAACATCACATTGATTGGTACAAAAGACATTATGTGGACTTTAATGACACAGTTCAGTGATAAAATGTACATTATTTTGGTTCAGTTTTTAAAAAAATATGCTAAAACAAAATTCTAAGGAGTTCTTTTAAGCAATGCAGATGTTGCAATAACTGTGGATTTTACAATAATGTTACTCTACAAATGGAAAAATAAATTCTTTAAAATTTGAAGAGTGAGATACCATTCTTTAATCTTTTTACCCATATTTGTTTCCTGAAAAATACTAAAATTTTTCTTAAACATTGGAAGAGGTAGTTTCCAAGTAGTTGAAATTTTCATGGAGAAAGTATCCTGAAGAACCATATTTTAATGATTTGTTTAGCTGTATTCTTAGTCTTACCTGCTAATGCATGACACTAACAACTGGTACTATAAGAAAGGCCAGTCTCGTGTGATTTGTCTGATTTATTTGCCATCTTTAATGAGTTTTAGTACTAGGAGTGAGCAGATGAAATTGAAGTCTGCCTTAAATCTTCAGAAAAAGACTACATCTAATTCTAAAAGTAGCATGCAGCATCAGTCATAATAACAGTCATGTGCTGAACTAAATAAAATATCCTAATAGTACTGTGCATTTACCTAAAATACTCAGCTAGTTTTTTGTTTCGTTTTTCTGTGTGCTGGATATTTGTCTAATTTTTTGGCTTCATTGAACATGAAAGAAAACTGCTTTGCTATCATCATAACTTAATTTGGTCACACTACAATATAAGTTATTAATCCTTGTTACAGGGTGGGGCAAAAGATTTACAGTTCATATGGAAAATAATATAATAATAAATAATAATACAAGAGTAAACTTTCACATATAACTGCAAACCTATTTTTGCCCCAACCTGCATATAATTAAACGGGTGGAAATTTTGGGGACTTAAAAAAGAAAATGACTTGTTTGCATAAATTTTAAAATATTTGGGTACCTTTTAAGTTTTTCTTCCCTTTTATAATATTGATGTAATTTTTTATACTATTCAGTTCAAACTTATTTGAAATTGTTTAAATCAAAGTACATTGAAATGTTTGGTGGGTTTTTTTTGTTTATAAATGTTTTTATTTTTTGATTTATAGGCTCTAAGTTTTCTTTTTACCACCGTTTTCTCAGGAAGAGAACCTTAAACTTGTAGCAAATTCTAAATCCTGTTTATGAAGAGTTGGGCTTTCTATGATGTAATAAGGGATGTGAGATATCTATGGCTGAAGTAGAACCAGAAATGCACTTTTGCAGAGTGTTTATGTCTGACTGCTATAGTATGGAACAGAAACAAGTATCCTTGTTAGTCTCCATAGGAATGGTTAAAAGTTTTTCTCAGGAAGTTCTTTCATATTGTTACTGTCCATTATCTTTCTCATATGACATCATTATTTTCCATTTTGTAGAGTGAAAATTGAAGTAGCTACTAAATACATTAAGAGTAATCCTCCAGAAAGGACTCGGAGACGTTTTAGTCACAACAGCTCACATTGGTTTGGAAGTTGTTAACGAAACATAATCAATGTTTTTAAATCAAACTCAACTGAGTATAACTACGATTTGTATCTTGAAACTTACATTTTGGCATTTGAATAAAACAAAAGGACTAAATGAATGCCAATGTGGTGGTGTGTCCGTAATGCAGTGCCATTTTTAAAAGGACACAGATATCGTGAGGTGCTTTATTCCAATGTTTAATTAATCCTTGGCACTTTCATATCCTGCTAATTCTCCTAACTTCAAATTCCACAGAAAAAAATGACTGTTTTTAAGGTTTATGTTAAACATCTATTGAAAATCCTTACATATCCTGCATTAGCCCCACACTAGTACACAAACCAAGCTTTTTAAGAAGATTACTAGTTTAGTAGGGGAAGTAAACACAAACATCAGTGCATTATAATAATGCAAATAAGGTAGGTGTCAGGTGTGGTACATAAAGGGTAGTGGCCCAGATGATCTGGAAGAGCAAGTATGACTTTTCCAGAAAAATTTAATGAAAATACTGGAAATTTTAAACAATAAGTAGGGAGTTTTAGAAGTTGAGAAATAGGCAACAAGTATGACTTCCCATTACTGCTGAGATGACCACATAATATATTCTCTCCCTTTTCCATTCAACTGAAGATTTTGCCTCATATTTCATTGAGATACCATCAGAAGATGAAAGTTTTCTTCCTATCATCAAATCTGTAAATCTACCTGCCTTAGCACCCAATCTTTTCTTCAATTACAACTGAAGAATCCCTCTTACCCAAACTCAGTCACTCCACATCATTAGGGGATCCCATCATCCGCTCTCATTCTCAACACCTTTATTTCTTTTGTCAGTATGTCTTCTACATTATTTGTCTCCTACTTATGCAGAAAGGAAAAGGGCATTAAAAGGGTTTTAAGTAGCCCTGGCTGGTGTGGCTCAATTGGTTAAGCATAGTCCCTGTACACTGAAGGTCACCAGTACGATTCCTGTCAGGGCATATGCCTAGGTTTCAGGCTTGATCCCCATTTGGAGTGTGTGTGGGAGACAGCTAATAAATAATTCTCAAAAGGGGGTGGAGAGTTTAGTAGGAAAGTTAAACATTAAATGTGTTTTTATTTTTCCCCCCGCACTTAAAAAAAAAATTATAGTTGAAAGTATTACATATGTCTCCATTCCTCCCCTCCCTTTGACCTCTCCCAGCCTGTTCCCATCTCCCAGCACAGGTCCTCACCCCCTATTGTCTGTCCATTTGATTATGCATATGCATGCATATAGGTCTTTAGGTTGATCTCTTAACCCTTCCCCCACCTTCCCTCTGAGGATTGACTATCTGTTTGAATCTTCTATGTCTCTGGACCTTTTTTTTTTTTCAAATATATTTTATTGATTTTTCACAGAGAGGAAGGAAGAGGGACAGAAAGCTAGAAACATCAATCAGCTGCCTCCTGCACACCCCCTATTGGGGATGTGCCCGAAACCAAGGTACATGCCCTTGACTGGAGTCGAACCTGGGACCTTTAAGTCCGCAAGTCGACGCTCTATCCACTGAGCCAAACTGGTTTCGGCTGGACCTATTTTTGTTCACCAGTTTATGTTGTTCATTACATTCCACAAATAAGTGAGATCATGTGATATTCTTCAACTGGCTTATTTCACTTAGCATAATTTTACGCTCTAGGTCCATCCATGCTGTTGCAAATGGTAAGTTCTTTTTTTATAGCAGTGTAGTATTCCATTATGTAGATGTACCACAGTTTTTTTAATCACTCATCTGCTGATGGGCACTTAGGCTGTTTCTGAATCTTAGCTATTGCAAATTGTGCTGCTATGAACATAGAGTGCATATATTCTTTCTGATTGGTGTTTCTGATTTCTTGGGACATATTCCTAGGAGTAAAATGGGAGTTCCATTTTAATTTTATGAGAAAACTCCATACTGTTTTCCACAATGTTTGCACAAGTCTGCATTTCTACCAGCAATGTATGAGGATTCCTTTTTCTCACATCCTATCTAGCACTTATTGTTTGTTGATGATAGCCATTCTGACAAGTGTGAGATGGTACCTTGTCATTTTGACTTGCTTTTCTCAGATGATTAGTGGCTGAGCATTTTTTTCATATACCTCTTGGTCTTCTGTGTATGTTCACTTTTGAAAAGTGTCTGTTTAGATCCTTTGCCCATTCTTTGATTGGATTGTTTATCTCCCTTTTGTTAAATTGTATGAGCTCTATATAAATTTTGGAGATTAAACCCTCATCAGATGTAACATTGGCAAATATGTTCTCCCATGCAGTGGGCTCTCTTGTGCAGAGCTTTTTATTTTGATGTAGTCCCAATTGTTTACTTTCTCCTTAGATTCCATTGTCCTAGGATATATATGGGTAAACATATTGCTACAAGATATGTTTGACATTTTTGCTGCCTATGGATTCTTCTAAGATTCTTATGGTTTCCCATCTTACGTTTAAATCTTTTATCCATTTTGAATTTATTTTTGTATATGGTGTAAGTTAGTGGTCTAGTTTCTTTTTTCTTTCTTCATGTATCTTGCCCAACACCATTTATTGAAGAGACTGTCTTGGCTCCATTGCATGGTCTTGCTTTCTTTGTTAAGTATTAATAGACTAGAGGCCTGGTGCACGAAATTGGTGCACAGAGGGCAGGGTGTCCTTCAGCCCAGCCTGCTCCTTCTCTAATCTGGGACCTCTTGAGGGATGTCTGACTGCCCTTTTAGGCCTGATTCAGATAGGATTGTGCCTAAACGGGCAGACATCCCTCTCACAATCCAGGACTGCTGGCTCCCAACTGCTCACTTGCCTGCCTTCCTGATTGCCCCTAGCCATTCCCCTGCCAGCCTGATTGATGCCTAACTGCTCCCCTGCCAGCCTGTTTGCTCCTAACTGCCTTCCCCTGTGGGCCTGGTCACCCCTAACTACCCTCCCCTGAAGACCCGGTCACCCCCAACTTCCCACCTCTGCCGGCCTGGTCACCCGTAACTGCCCTCCCCTGCAGGATTGATCACTCCCAACTGCCCTCCCTTGCAGGCCTGGTTCCTCCCAACTGCCCTCCCCTGCTGGCCATCTTGTGGTGGCCATCTTGTGTTCAAATGGGGGCAGGATCTTTTGACCACATGGGGGCAGTCATTTTGTGTGTTGGAGTGATGATCAATCTGCATATTACTCTCTTATTAGATAGGATAGAGGCCTGGTGCATGGGTGGGGGCCAGCTGGTTTGTCCTGAAAGGTGTCCCAGATCAGGGTGGGGGTTCCTTTGGGGTGTGGGGGGTGCCTGTGGTGGTTTGCAGGCCAGCCACATATCCCCCCACCCCCACCCCACCCCTGCTACACAAGTGGAGGCCCTGGTATCTGGTATTTATTTATTTTCTACAATTAAAACTTTGTAGTCTGGAGTGGAGCCAGGTCTTCTGGTTGGACAGCCATTGAAACTTTGTTGCCTTAAGCAACAGCTTTGCGGAAAGCTTGGCTTCCTCCATCACCAAGGGCAACTCAAGCCTCCCTCCTGCTCTAACTAGCCATTTTGGTTGGATTAATTTGCATGCTCACTCTGTGGGCTGGTGGGCGTGGCTGGTGGGTGTAGCGGAGATACGTCAATTTGCATATTACTCTTTTCTTAGATAGGCTGTGTTTTTAGATTATTGGGAAGGGAAGCACTGAGAAAACTAGAGGGAAACATAACTAGAGGCTTACTTACGGACATTTCTCCAGCACTGCCCCTTTATCTCCTACCTTATCACTGTCCTCCTATTTCTCAGATCATCTCATCCTCATACCAAGAAAACAAAACTATCTTGAATTCACATCCCCTCCACAATAAACTAAAAGTTGGCCTTTTGTTTTTTACCAATTCCTTTCCAGGCTTTGATTTGAATGAGATGAAAAATTATTGGAAGATTTTGCACAGAGAAATGACATAATGTCACTTAAGTTTTGAAAAACCATTCTGGTTGCAGTGTAAGTGAATAGATGATAGAGGAGCAAGGATTGAATCAGGGACATGTGGGACTATTATAATAAGCTTGCCAGGTGATAATGGATTGGACTAAGGTGATAACAATGGAAGTGGAAGAGTGGATAGGTACCTATTTTTGAAAATCTGATGATTTTCCCATGTTCTTCAATGGGGAAACCCAGTATTATAAAGATGTCTGTTGCCCCTACAGTAATTTATATATTTAATGTTCCAGTAAAACACTGGAAAGATTTTAAATTAAAATTGACAAATAGATCTAAAATTCATAGGAAAAATAGATTAGAATGGTAAGCAAAATGATAACATGCACTCATACATTGTTTACTCTGTGTCACTGTTCATGTAATGCAACAATTCTATGAGTTAGATACTATTAACCCTTTTTATAGATGAAACTGAAGCCCAGTGGTTAAGTAGCTTTCCCAAGACCATACAACTATTAAGTAACAGGATTTAATCTCAGGCATACTGGTTCCAGGGCCTCTCCACTTATCCAAGAGGTGCTGCCTATTCTATTAAAAAAATTATAGCTTCACAAATTTAAGTGCATACCAATGTATGAATGAACAGACATTAAAAGAAAATAATGTGAAGTTCAAAACCAGACCCCAAATATATATGGGAATTCAATATTGGAAATGGTATTTCAAATTAGGAAAAGAATATTCAATAAATGATAATGACAGCTGAGTATCCATCTAGAAAATAAAGGACGTCAAAAATGTATAAACACACTTAGAATAATGATAAAGGCAGTGTTTGTTAAAATACATTTCATTTTAAAAATTGAGCTATTAGCTGTTAATATGTATACATTTTGGGGAATACCCCATATAAAGTTAGAGCCATGCCTTACCTAATAAGTTTTAAGATAAGCCTTTAAATGTTATGCAGAGTATTAAAGTTACTCAGTACGTAAGATACAAATAAATGTTATGTAGAGTATTACAAAGTTTCTGAGAAATATGAGAGGTCTCTTGGGAAGTGGGGTCAGGCTTTGATTGGTTCTTTAATGGGATAGAGCTGGGCTCTTACCCAAGAGGGCATCCATTACTTTTGCCCAGCTGGTGTGGGTCAGTGGTTGAGTGTTGACCCATGCACCAACAGGTCACTAGTTTGATTCCTAGTCAGGGCATATGCCCAGGTGACTGTCTCAATCCGCAGCGGGAGTCGTGCAGGAGGCAGCCAATCAATGTTTCTCATCCATGTTTCTATCCCTCTCCCTTCCTCTCTGAAATCAATAAAATACATTTTAAAAAAAAACATACAACTGCCATATGACTCAGCAATTGCACTCTGGGCATTTACTCCAATGCAATGAAGTTTTATGGTCACAGAAAACCCCGCATGCAAGTTTTATAGCAGCTTTATTCATGATAGCCCCAAAGTGGAAATATCCTTCAAAAGTGAATGATTAAACCAAGTGTGGTTTAATTTTACCCAAATTTTTTTGCACACACTATTGCAATAAAGGGGAACACTATTAATACAACAACCTTGATGAATCTCCAAAGGATTATATTGAGTGGAAACGGAGTCCCAAAATATTATGTACTATATGATTCCATTTATATTACATTCTTGACAGGACAGAAGTTATAGAAATGGAGACCGGGTTAGCATTTGCCGTTAAAGGGAAGTGGGTGTGACTATAGAAGGGCAAATAAGGGATCCTAGGAATGATGAAAATAAATGCTCAGTATCTTGACTATCAATGCTAACATCCTGGTTGTGATATTGTACTAAAGCTGGGTTAAGAGTACACAAGATCTCTGTATTATTTCTTACAACTGCATATGAATTTACAATGATCTGAGTTTAATTTTAAAAAACCACCAATCATGTAGCATGGGTTTCCTTTCCCCTTCTGCTTAAAACCCCCCAGTAGTTTCCCATTTTCGTAAAATACGAGATCCTGCACGCTGTATCTCTGTTCACTTGCCAGGATCACAGGCTTCCTTCAGGTTTTCCATGCTCCATCTGCTCTGGCATTCCGTTTCCCTGCTAAGCCTACTCCTACCTCCTAGGAAGCTTTTGCAAATGCTGTCCTTATCTGAATCGTGTTTCCCTCTCTTCTGTTTAACTCCTACTTATCCTTTAGACCTTAAACGAAGCCTAACATCCTTCGGACAACCTTTCCCCAACCTTTCTAAGTCAAATTCTCCTATCAAATTGCTTTCCTCTTTGGTAGTTACGTACATTCACCGCGGCACCTTCACATTTGCTTGCGTAATTACTTGATTAATGTGTTTCCTTTATTACACAGGTAGTTTCACAGGAGAAGATCTGTATCTGTTAGTCTCGCTGTCTGCAAAGCAGCTGGCTTCACACCCAAAATGATCATGAAGAACAAGCCCGACCCGGTTTGCCCCGGGCGGGGCTCGTGCTGGAGGCAACCAATAGATGTGTTTCTCCCACATCGATGTTTCTCTTCTTCCCTCTCCTTAAAAATCAAAGGAAAAAACGGGTGAGGATTGAAAAAAAAGAACAACAACAAAAAAAAAAACAGTATTTTTTTTTTAAAGGAACAATATTCATTGAAGGATTGCATGAACACCCACTTGCTGATCGGGTCGCACTGGAGTCGCGCAAGACACACGTCACTTCCTCCCGGAAGACACTTTCTCGGGAGGCCGCTCAGGTTCCTGTCACTTCTCAGCAGCCTCGGGTGGTGGCCATGGCGCTGCCGCCCTTCTTCGCCCCAGGCCGCCCGGGCCCGCCGCCGCCGCAGCCACTGCCTCCCGCTCCCTTCGGCTGCCCGCCGCCGCCGCCGCTGCCCTCCCCGGCTTTCCCGCCGCCTCTTCCCCAGCGGCCCGGCCCCTTTCCGGGCGCCTCCGCCCCCTTCCTCCAGCCCCCGCTGGCCGTGCCGCCGCGAGCGCCTGGGGAAACCTCCCGCGGCGGCGGCGGCGCCTTCTACCCGGTGCCGCCGCCGCCGCTGCCGCCGCCGCCGCCTCAGTGCCGGCCTTTCCCGGGAATCGACGCCGGCGAGCGCCCGCGGCCGCCGCCTCCAGGCCCGGGGCCGCCCTGGAGCCCGCGCTGGCCGGAGGCGCCGCCGCCCGACGCGCTCGGGGACGCGGCCCTTCAGCGCCTGCGCGACCGGCAGTGGGTGGAGGCGGTGTTCGGAGCCCCGCGGCGAGCGGGCTGCCCGGCGTCCCCGCGCGCCCCGGTCGGGCCCACCCTGGGCGAAGTGCGCGCGCGTCTGCGCGGGGCTCTGCGCCTGGTGCGGCGCCTGCGGGACCTGGGCCAGGCCCTGCGCGGGGCCGAGGCGGACGGCGCGGCCTGGGCCCTGCTCCACGCCCAGGCGGCGCCCCTGCGCGCGGAGCTGGCCGAGCGACTGCAGTTGCTGACCCAGGCGGCCTACGTGGGCGAGGCGCGGCGGAGGCTGGAGAAGGTCCGGCGCCGCCGGCTGCGGCTCCGCGAGAGGGCGCGGGAGCGCGAGGCCGAGCGGGAGGCCGAGGCCGCGCGAGCTGCGGAGCGCGAGCAGGAGATTGACCGCTGGAGGGTCAAGTGCGTCCAAGAGGTGGAGGAGAAGAAGCGGGTGAGAGCAGCGGTTGCGCCGGGGAGGAAGGGCGGTGGCGTTTGGAACGTGAAGGGGCACGAGGCTTTGTCCTGTTTCCCAGGGCTAAGCCTCCTCATCTTCATTGGTAAAGTATAAAAAAAATAGTTTGGCCGAAACCGGTTTGGCTCAGTAGATAGAGCGTCATCCTGAGAACTGAAAGGTCCCAGGTTCGATTCCGGTCAAGGGCATGTACCTTGCTTGCGGGCACATCCCCAGTGTGGGGCGTGCAGGAGGCGGCTGATGGATGTCTCTCCCTCATCGATGTTTCTAACTCTCTATCCTTCGCCCTTCCTCCCTGTAAAAAAAATCAGTAAAATTAAAAAAATATATAGTTTGCCTTTCCGACCTCATATCTCCGTATTGATTGCGTGTTAACAATAAATAGTAGCAACACCAGTGCTCTATGTGCACTGCAAAGCCCCATGTACATTATGTATGAGGATCACACAGTGGTGTTGCAGGGATGACAGATCTGCACCGACATTCTTTTTAAAATATATTGATTTTTTTTTTTTTAACAGAGAGCAAGGGAGAAATATGGTTAGAAACATCAATGAGAGAGAAACATGGATCAACTGCCTCCTGCACGCCCCACACTGGGGATGTGCCCGCAACCAAGGCACAGGCCCTTCACCGGAATTGAACGTGGGACCTTTCAGTCCGCAGGCCTGCGCTCTATCCACTGAGCCAAACCGGTTAGGGCTGCACCGACATTCTGACACCAGCATTCAACACTAACAAGCATGTGGTGCTTTTATTTTATTGATTTCAGAGAGAGAGAGATAGAAACATCAGTGATGAGAGAGGATCATTGATCTGCTTCCTTTTGCACACCCCCATTGGGGATGGAGCCCGGCAACCCGGGCATGTGCCCTGACCAGGAATTGGTGACCTCACCGTTCATAAGTCCCTGCTCAACCACTGAGCAACACCGGCTGGACCCTATGTGACTTTAAAAATACAATACATAGAGACTTACGGCCTTTCCTTAAGGAACATGTATCCTAACTAGCTAATGGGTCAATAGTGATGATTTCTCCCAGAAATCCTTTGTTTACGAGTTTTAAACCACAAATCTTGAGATTCAATAATGGTGTTTTTTGAGCACTGTGCTAAGGTTGTTACATACACCAGATCTTGAATCCTGGTGATAACCCTGAGAGGTAGATGATATTATCCTAATTTTACAGATTAGGAAATTAAGGCATAAGGAAGTTAACCTGCCAACAACCACACAAATTGGTTTGTGGCAGTTTCACTTCTGATTTGAGCCCAGGTTGTGTGATTCAAAAACCTGTTAAGCTCTTACGTGAGGCCTGAGTGAAACTGGAAATCAGTCAGGTAGTTGTTTAAGACATTGTCATTACTTTTGAGTGCTTGGATTTCCCCACTTCCTCAACTCCGCTACCAGCTAGTGTTTCCTCCTCCCCTACTTCCTCTCCCTTCTGGTATCTGCTACTGCCCTAGAGTCTGATATAACTCCTCCTCTTAAGTGTATTGATGTCAGGTATTGTCTTCAAGCTCTCCAAAACAACAGTGCTTTTAAGAATACTTGGAAGCAAGGCCTTAAGCTAAGAGTTTGAGTCAGTTCAGACATTTAGTGAGGGCCCATTAAGTACCCAGCCCAGTGCAGGGTGTGGGGATAGCATTGTGTTAGGATTTCACATGTAGGTGCTGTCGGAGCCCAGAAAAGGAATATTTAATCCTTTGGGGAAGGTGTCAGGGAAGGTTTGGATGATAAAGTAACAAGTGAACTGAGTCTTAAAGGAAATGTCAAAGCCAAGTGAGAGCCACAGGTGCATTTCAGGCAAAAAGAGTGAAACAGCATGGTAGCTGAAATGGTGCAGGTACAATGCTGATTTGAGAGATGGGAAAGAGAACTTTAGGCAAAAGCATCTTCCCTCCCACCTATGGTGAGGATGTTAGATACAGAGTCCTTTGAGTAGTGGCTTAGAGTAACTGAAATTATTAATCTACATGTGTACCAACTTAAGGAGAGTACAGTAGGATCTTTAGATGTTTGAAAGGCTGTCATGTTAAAGAGATTCTTGGCAGTAGAGTATTTTAGGTTGTCACTGAACACTGTAAAGTCCTGGACTTTTATAACTCCACTAGAGGCCAAATGCAGTCTGGGAGCCCTCAATGGATGTCCAACTGACAGCTTAGGCACGCTCTCCACGGAGTCAGACATCCTTAGCACTGCTGCGATAGTTCATTCTGCAGTTCAGTCAATTTGCATATTAGCCTTTTATTATATAGGACTAGAAGCCTATTGCACGAAGATTTGTGCACTAGGCCTTCCTCCCCCTGGCTGCCGGTACTGGTTTTCCTCCAGCACCTGGGACCGAGGCCTTTGCTCTGGCCACTGCCTTCAGTCTTTGCTGCTGTTGGAGCCTTCAGGCTTTGCTCCAGCCAGAACACCGCTCCTGTAGCTCCCTCTGCCGCATCCTCCCTCTCAGCAGGTGTCCCACCCCACCCAGCTGCTCTGTGTCTGCATGCATGCTGCCCAGAGGCGCACAGCGGCTGGGGGGTGGGGTCACCAATATTTGTTGGGTTAATTTTCATACTCACTCCTGATTGGCTGGAGGGTGTCACAAAGTAGTGGTCAATTTGCATATTTCTCTTTTATTAGTGTAGATAAGATTCTTTATCTTCCCTGCTAGCCTCAATCTTTGGATCCAGGTGTCTGTTTTGGTTTTTTTTTTGTGTGTGTGTTTTTTAAGTCTTCAAATATGTTTATTTGTTTTAGAGAGAGGAAGAGGGGAGAGAGAGAGAGAAACATTGGTCTGAAAGAGAAGCATTGATTGGTTGCTACCTGTACATGCCCCAACTGGAGATTGAATCCCGCAACCTAGGTATGTGCCTTGTTTGGGAATAGAACCTACAACCTTTTGGTGCATAGGACAGTGCTCCAGCCAACTGGGATCCCCGGCCAGGGCCAGGTGTTTGCATTTTTAATGAGAGCCCCAACTTAACAAGGTTAGTTGAATGCAGATGTTCCTTGGACCACACTTTAGAAACTCTGAGGAAGAAACAAAGATCAGTGTCCACAAGGAAGTTGCAGAGAGGATAATCTTTTGGCTAGACCACCAGTATAGAGAGGTGTTTTGGGCATGGCCCAGGAAATTGGGGTGTAAATCCAATAGAATCTTTCTTAACCCTGGGACTGTCTGATTTTCTCAAATCTCACTGCTGGGCAGCTGTTCTCATGGGCTCTCTTTTTTCCCCAGGAGCAGGAACTTAAAGCTGCTGCCGATGGTGTCTTGTCTGAAGTGAGAAAAAAACAAGCAGACACCAAAAGAATGGTGGATATTCTTCGGGCCTTGGAGAAATTGAGGAAACTCAGGAAAGAGGCTGCAGCAAGGAAAGGTAACAGTGGCTTTGCATTTCTACTTTGCTTCCCTGTTC
>PVJN01052253.1:0-14172 GCA_004026805.1 Lasiurus borealis | reverse complement strand
CTCCATTTGTTGAAATTTTGCTTTGTGGACACTGTTGTCAGTTTGGCTCAAACAATCTCATAAAAATTCTCTACAGGTTTGGCCATTTCCTACACCGGCACTGCAAATTATATAATGCAAAAATACATAAATAAAAATATAAAATCTTACTATTAAAGTTATACAATATTGCATATTCAAAAGGGCAACATTTTTTTTTACATTCTATTTTCTTTGAATTTGGATGCATATTATAATTCCTGTTGTGTTATGGCTTAATTGGCAGAATTTTATTCTCTCATGGCAGTAATGCTATAATGCTATATCTTTGCTACATCTTACAACTGATGGTGTTTCAGACTCACTGAAATATGGTATATTAATAAAAAAACATAAAATTATGTCCATATCAACTGCTGAAGAAAACATGTAACACACACACATACATGCAGAGAAATTTTCTCTCTCTCTCATGATTAGATGCAAGGCCTGAATTGTAAAACACAGTTTGGCAGTTCAGCAGGAGTACTAACCTCAGGATTAAGGTCTTCGGAGAATGTTTTCTCCTCAGCTTCTAGCTGTCTGTCATTCGGCTCTGGGAGGGATGAAGGTGCAGGATGTGCCTCTAATTCTTCCTGCAGGGCAGTTTCTTTCTCTTCTCCCAGCCCATCTTTTTCTTCCTGGGGCTTGTGCTTTTTCAACATGCTCCTGGGCCGAGGAGAAGGTTTGAAGTGGTTTTCTGCATCAAGGCTGCTGCTGTTTTCTACCAAAAAAAATGACATGTTTTAAGGTGGGAATACAAAACCTAACCTTGGCTTCAACAGCACTCCCAGGTACCACCATGCTTCCTCCTGTGCCCATGCATCTGGCTGTCTGTCCTGGGGAGTACAGAGGAGGCCCATGGCCCTTCTGTACTCAGAGCTCCAGTGAGCAAGAGAAGCGACAGTTCATAATCCAAATTTTTAAAAATGGCTGCCACCCTGGAAGTAACTTTAGTTTTGTGAGAAGTTAGCTCCTCAATGTTATGAATTCTCATTGCATTAAAAAAATACTAAAAACAGCGGAGACCGGTTTGGCTCAGTGGGTAGAGCGTCAGCCTGCGGACTGAAGGGTCCCAGGTTCGATTCCGGTCGGGGACATGTACCTTGATTGTGGGCACATCTCCAGTGTGGGCAGTGCAGGAGGCGGCTAATCGATGTCTCTCTCTCATCAATGTTTCTGACTTTCTATCCCTCTCCCTTCCTCTCTATAAAAAAATCAATAAAATATATTAAAAAAAAATACTAAAAACAAACAAAGCCATGCCCTATACAGCGATGGTACTCATCTCTAGCAAACCTTAATTGAGTATGTGCTTCTGGGCCTTGTACATGTTACTCACATCCCTGGACCTCATAATCAGGACGGTGATGGTCCTGTCCAAGGACTTTACAGGTTGGGAAAGGAGTGGATTCTAAAGAAATAAATTACGAGACAAAGGTGAGAGCTGTTACAGGTATAGAGGTAATGTCGGTTCAGGGCTGGGAGTGCTTGCTTTCATGAGAGGAAGCAATGAAGAACTTTATGATTTGAACCCTAGTTGGTTTGGCTCAGTGGATGGAGCATCGGTCTGCAGACTGAAGGGTCCCAAAATGGATTCCTGTCTAAAGCACCTGCTTGGGTTGCGGGCTCGATGCCTATTAGGGAACTTGCAGGAGGCAATCAATCAATGATTCTCTCTCATCATTGATCTTTCTATCTCTCTCTCCCTCTCCCTCTCCCTTCCTCTACTGAAATCAATAAAAATATATTTAAAAAATTTACTTGATGATTTGTTCTTTGAGTTCATGAAATTTCTCAAGAAGTCATTAAAATAGCTCAGTTACTATTTCAATTACTTCTAGGTTTAAAATAATAATCTAATGCCAGTATACTTGCAGCCCTCAAAACATAAGAAAAATTTTACATTAATTTTTGCCTAAATTTTACCTGTTCCTATATTCATCTTTCATTGTTCTATCAATGCAGTCTTCTGATAAAATTTTAAAATTAACACCCTCCTCCTTTCTGCCTATAAACGGACTTATGAATGCTCTAGAAAATCTACAACCATACCAATGTAAATGCTTCATTGTCAATTTTAGCTACATTCTAAATGTTTAATCCAGATTCCAAGAGTCATCCTAGATTGTTCTCTCTGTTCCCCCATATCTAAGCATCACTTAATAGAATTATGTGTGTGGGGGGGAGGGGGGAAAGGGGAGGTAAGGAGTGGCTCCCTAATACATGTCAACCATGTCAAACTAATGTTATCAGTGATATCCACTGTGTAATTTACTTGTACAATATTTAAGGTTGATAGAAAGGAAAGAGAATTTTATGCCAGTTAATATCAAGTACTATATTTCCTGTAAAACAAAAAGAAAGAAGACCGTAGGACACAGAACCTTTAACTTTCCATGCCCATGTTTCCATGTGTTGGCCAGAGAGGGGTTGGTTCCTGTTCATCCCATCTTTGGTCCACTGTGCCTGAAGTTTAGTGGAATTATGGAGAAACTACTGTAATTCCAGACACCCCAGGAATTTACATTGAGTTTCAGGGGATTTTTCCTAGGGACTAGAGAAACTAAGTGGAGAATCCTCTTTCTCACAGGAGGCTTAACAACAAAAACAACAAAACTCTCTTCCTTCAATTAGATAAATGCCAAACTATGTTCTGGCAAATGGTAGCATGGAAATGATTTTTAAGGACTAGTTCCAGTGCTGCCATAACTTTAATCTCTGGAGTATGAGAGGGATTAGAAAGGATGCCATTGGAGTTTCATCCCTAAAAACAAAATTAAAGTCACAGACTGAGGCAAGGCTGGACCCAGGAGTTTCCGGAGGCACAGCGGTGGATGAGTGAAGATACTTCAGCCTTCCATCAGGCACCAGCAAAGATGCTACACTAAATATGCCACTGGACGTCCAAATCATGGGTTTCCTCCATGATACTATTATTTTTATTTATGTTTGTAAAATTGAAAAGCCAAGCCTGATTATTTTTCCTCTCTTAAATATGAAGGCTTGGTTTTCTTAAAATAACTTTTCAAGAAATGCAGTTATAGTGATCTAACAAATTACCTGAAGATGAGTTCTTGATTGAAAGAATTCTGGGTTTAGGCTTCATTTGAAGTTTCTCTTTTTCAGTTTTCTGGTCTTCATTTTGAGACTCAGATAAGGGATTTACAACTCTGCCTTCACAATTCCCAAGCACCATTTCCTCGTCTTTTTCATTAGAGAGGCTTGGCTCCTCTTTCATTGGGTCACTATTTGATTTCTTGGTTTTCAAAAAAGACAGTTTAGGAGAATTATTTTCTTCATCATCTGATATCTGGAAATCATTTATTGTTTTCTTAAGTGAATTTTCATCTATGGAGGTGTCAGAAAAGTCACCTAAGGAAACTAAAAAACAGAAAAAAAGATGTCTTCAGTAGCATATCTTAAAGTTTGGAAGGTTACATTAATCAAAAGATTGCCTTAAAGATTATAAATAACATTAGGCAATTTTTATTGGCATTTATAAAATACAAATTTCAATTTCATTAATTTATTCAAAACATACTTATCAAGTATAAATAGTGGTACCAAGCATTGTCCTTGCCCTGAGAAATATCATCTAAAGTTTCCTCAAAATAACAGATGGCCATGAGATATTTAGATTTTGGACTGTAAAATGTAAACAACTTCATTAGATTTTATTACGAGAATAAAAATACAACATGTTAACTATATGGCAATGATGAAAAGAATGATTCATTTAATCATAAGCATTTTTCACTGACTCTTAAAGCATAAAACACTGAATTTCTAGTTTAGAATTCTGTATGTTTACATCTAAATGTTACTATTTTTACATAATCAAAAGAAACCAAATTAAATAATACCAGTACTGAAAACTGAGCCCCTATTTTAACCAAAAAATTCTGATTTATAAAAAGCATTATAAAAAGTGATTTTGGTATGAATGGAAGTTTAGTTCTATGGCCCCTAGTTACTAATTCACTGTAGAGACTCATAGAGTTGATTTTAAAGATGAACTTTGTTTACCATTAACAAGCATCCTTTTACTGCAAACCTACTGCCAGTTAATTTATATTTTCATATTCACATTCAGAAACAACCAAGGATAATCATAAAACTTCTTAAAAATTAAGAGTAAATTTTTATTCGATATAAAATTGGAAATCTAAACCTAGTGAATTCCTAATTTTAGCATAAGTAATTTTTTTTTTTTGAGGAATAAACTATAACTAAGAAAACAAAAATGAAGAAAAATGGTTTACTGTTCCATATTTTTACATACCAATCTCATCACTCTCAAAGTCATCTGAGTATTCAGAGCTCCTTTGTCTGGCTGAGCGAGCTGTAATTGCTTTTATTAGCTCATCCTGAAATAAAAGAATTAAAATCAACTTCCACCCAAAATGAAGTATCATATTTAGATTTAATTATTTAAACAAAAAGTGCTTGCTTAATAATTGCTTTCAAACTCAAGTTTTATTTATCTAGTAATATTCACTGAAAGCCAATCTATACCAGGAACCCAAGTCCCCAGACTCAATGCAGAACATTACAGATAAGGTTCCTCTCCTCCCAGAGCTTACAGTCAAATTGGAGGAGACAGACTATCAAATAAGGTAATTGAGAAGACTTAGACAAGGATTTATTATAAACTGGCATCTTAGAAGAAACTGGTACTTGTAAAGATCTTTTGTTTCTGAAGACTTCAGTAATGGATGTAATCAACACTGCAAATTTAGAGGCTGAGTTCAAAATTGTGATGAGTGGACAGAGAAAACTTCAATGTTGTTATGTTACAATAGGAAAAAAAATCATAAAACATGTATATAAAAATACCAATTTAAAGTTGCTATTCAACTTTGAAATACTAGCTTAACTTTTAAGTAAGTAAGAATCTAACATACAGGCTAGTTTGGTAATCTTAAACACACAGAATGGTTTGCAATACCACAGCCCAAACACAACCATCTGCAACATTTTAAAAGTGATGTGAGTCTTACTCCAGCTTTATATAGGACTCTTCCAAAATTCAGTTCAAATCAAATGTTTCTAATACAGTGTTTACTTATAAACTCATTTCAAATAGTTTACCTGGAAAGTAGTTCTCTTGGTGACTTTTGGACTCTTTGTATATGCCAAAGTCGTGCTAAAAACTTCACCAGACATAGTGTATGGGATTTTTTTTTTTCCTCGTTACCTCTATAAAATGTTTAATAAACGACAGTAATAATTCAACCTCTGATGGTGGCTGAAATATTAAAACAACCAAATTAGACATTTTTGCATGCCTGAGAGTTTCTAATATCACACTTAGTGCCCCCCAAAGCCCAACAAAAGCAAGAAGGCACCAGGTAAACATTGAGGTACATGTACACTTAACGTAGATTTCTTGTAAAGATGTTATCAAATCTTCCTAACAAGTTTGTTTTCCAAAGATATTCAAGTTGAAGTCATCTTAAAATAATTTTGCCACAATGTTTTAAAGATGAGCCAATAAATTAATGTGACCCTATATAACAAAAGGCTAATATGCAAATTGACCAAATGCGGGAACAACCGGTACATGACACACACACACAGACCACCAGGGGGCAGATACTCAATGCAGGTGGGAGGAGCCTCCCCTGCGTCTGGGGCAGCCCTAAGGATGTCCAATACTGCCGGCTTAGACTAAGCTCCCTGGGCCTAAGCATCACGGAGAACATCCCCTGAGGGTTCCCAGACTGTGAGAGGGCACAGGCCAGGCTGAGAACCTCCTCCCCAATTGAGGGACCCCTGTCCCCCCCCCCCACAGTGCACGAATTCCGAGCACCCGGCCTCTAGTAGATTAATAGGATAAAATGTTGCCAACTAAACTATACATATTTCTCACCTCCCTTGCATTCGAAAATTATAACATTGCCAACAAAACAGCCATACTTATTTAAAAGGCTACCAATAGAATTACCTGCATAAAAAAAAGATAACACCACCGGAAGGAAATAAGGAGGAGGGGGGAAAAAAGCTTGCAGTGCAAGGGAAAGAGCAAGATCGGAAGGCTAGCCTGCAGATAGTGGCTTTTTTTTTTCCCCCCAGCCACTGTTCCCTCTTACAAAGTGTTAATAGGGTGAGAAAAAAGGGGCTGCATTCAAGCGCGTGTACAAACGGGCCCCTGAGCGGGTCGGGGCACCCGCAGCCGCGCCAGGGGAACCGCTCCGGGGCGGCCAGGTGGCCCGCAGGTGCCGCCCGCCAGCGCGGACACCCGCCTGCTCGGCACACCCGAGCGCTGTCTCCCCCCCGTTCCTCCGCGACTCTCCCACGCTCCCGCCACCACGCCCCGCGTCCTGTACCCACTCCTGCCGAGGGCTCTCCGCGACCCCGAGGACGGAGCAGCCGGGCTCGGGGAGGAGCCTCTTCCCGAGGCCTGGGCCCGGCGTCTCCGACTCTGGGAACTGGAATGAGCGAGGGGGCGGGACTAACGACGGAGGTGGTTGGCGGTTGCTAGGAAACGGCGTCTCCGGAAGGAAGTGACTTCCCCGCTGCCGGGCCTCTCGGGTACCCAACACCTCCTCGGGGCCCCACGCGTCGCTGGGGCAACCGTCCAGACGGAGGAAATGACATCAGCCCTCGGGGTCCTGGGGGAGGGGGGCGCCTCGGCCGCCGCGGGCTTCCCTTGTTGCCTAGGAGACAGGTCAGGTCCAGCTCCCACCCGCGCGCCCAGAGCTTTTGAGCCGGTGGAACGCGGTTCTCCATCACGCATTTGCTGCCTGTGTTCTTCTTTTTGCCCCAAATAGGAGATGAAGCCTGTGACTCGGCCGGACAGAATAGCGTACGGACGAATGAGACCGAAGAGCACGAGGGTGACGTTGGCAGACGCGGGAGTCTGACTGCAGGTTTGAATCCTGGCGCCCCTTCCCTCTCCTCGTGAAGTCGTGAAAGTTCACATGGCTGTGCCCCAGTTTCCTCTTAAAAAAAAAAAAAAAGAAAAAAAAGCGAGGGAGAGGGGGGAGAGATAATAAGAATGGCCACCTTAACTCCTTGCTGGGTGTATAAATGAAATAATAGAGGTGGGATACTTGCAAGAGTGCCTGGGATTGGATTCAGTCCAGTATCAGATACACTCTTTATGCAACTCGGCCACAGTTACCTAGACAGAAGTCACCCCTTGTCCACCCTGTTGGAAACTCATTCCAGGTGTTGGTAGTATTTCTTTGCGGGATCCGGGCAGCGGAAGACTCATAGAAGGGAAATATCAATATCTTGAGGAAAGACAACGATGACCAACTACACTGTTTAAATGTGCTCGTCAGCATCTTCTGAGTGATGGAAACTGGCTATTGTTAGTCAAATATGCCAGTATGTATTCTTTTATAGTGTCACGTAGAGACACATGAATTACTGTATACCAAGAGAAATATGAATTCTCATTCAAACTCAGAACTTGTCATCCTAAACAAATTATTATTTTTTTTGTTACCAGAGTAGTGTCCTTAGTTAAATGCCCTCTACAAATATTGTTCTAGACCAGTGGTTCTCAACCTTTCTAATGCCGCGACCCTTTAATACAGTTCCTCATGTTATGGTGACCCCCCCAACCATAAAATTATTTTTGGTTGTTACTTCATAACTGTAATTTTGCAACTGTTATGAATCGTATCTGTGTTTTCCAATAGTCTTAGGCGACCCCTGTGAAAGTGTTGTTCGACCCCCAAAGGGGTCGCAACCCACAGGTTGAGAACCGCTGTTCTAGACAAAAATGCATGATCTGAATGGATACTATCTCTACTCCCTGAATATTGCTGTCTTGTGCCTAGTATAATTCTGCATACTTTACTCATATCATTTAATCTAGTCTTTCCAAAACTGTAAAATTGCTGCTTTTTATATCTACTCTAGTGACCTACTGTGCATTGAAAGGATATTAATTAGAAGGTGGCTGGTGGGGCAGGAATGGGGGAGACCAGTGGACATGCCCTGGAGCCAACCTCCCTCTGCGGCCAGCACACCTGGGATGGTGCCTTGACTCAAAGAGCATCTGCGGAGTGAGTGGGATCTATCTGGCAGGTGGAATTCCTCAGCCTGGCCTGCTGGGATGGGCCTGAAACCAGCTCTCTGACATCCCCTGAGAGGTCCTGGAGTGTGAGAGGTCACTCTGCAAAGATACTGTCGTAGAGGATGTGGAATGTAAACACAAGTGTACAGTCAACCAGATTCAGGGCTGACAATGCCCCAGCAACAACATAACCCACGGTTGAAGATGGAATTGTGCAGCCCCAGGAGGAATTGGGCTCCCTCCTCTCTGGTTTTGGGGTGTGTCACCCGAAAACCACCACTGCCAAGTCACTGCAGCTTGTCAGCTCCTGCTTTGAGCGTCTGCTCCCTGATGGTCAGTGCTTCTCATAGTGACCAGTGAGACGGGTGGAGGAGGGACACTTAGCAGATTAGCCTTTCTTATATAGAGATTTTACATTTAAAAAAGGAGGAGATATGATAACATCTTGAGATTCAGATAAGTTTGAAAATATATTATTTTCACCTGTGAAATGTCTCAGACAAGACTCATTTGTTACATAGACTCTTATATTATTGTGGTTTTAAGAAATCATTGTTTTTAATAATGTTTTGAATTTTTGTTTTTTATTGATTTTTTGGGGGGGGTGACTTTCTTTTTTTTATTGTTTAAAATATTACACATAGTAGTACATATATCTCCTTTATCTCCTCCATTGACTTTCCCCCAGTCTCCCCTAACACCCTCCCATGCCTTCATCCCCAGCCCCAGTGTCTTGTGTACATTGGTTGTGCTTATATGCATGCATACAAGTCCTTCAATTGATCTCTTTCTCCCACTTTCCAACACTCCCCAGCCTTCCCACTGTAATTTGACCATCTGTGCTTCAATGCTTTACTGCCTCTGTATCTGTATTTTTGTTCATCAGATTATAGTGTTCTTTATTTTCCATAAATGAGTGAGATCATGTGGTATTTTTCTTTCATTGATTGGCTTATTTCACTTAACATAATGCTCTTCAGTTCCATCCATGCTGCTGCAAATGGTAAGAATTTCTCCTCTTTTATAGCAGCATAGTATTCCATTGTATAGATGTACCATAGTTTTCTAATCTGCTGATAGACATTTAGGCTGTTTCCAAATCTTAGCTATGGTGAACTGTGCTGCTATGAATATAGGGGTGCATATATCCTTTCTGATTGGTGTTTCTAGTTTCTTGGGATATATTCCTCAAAGTGGGATTACTGGGTCAAATGCGAGTTCTATTTTTAGTTTTTGAGGAAACTCCATACTGTTCTCCACAGTGGCTGCAGCAGTCTGCATTCCCATCAGCAGTGCACAAGGGTTCCTTTTTTCTCCTCATCCTTTCCAGAACTTGTTGTTTGTTGATTTGTTGATGATTGCCATTCTGACAGGTGTGAGATGGTACTGCATTGTTGTTTTGATTTGCATTTCTCAGATAATTAGTGACATTGAGCATGTTTTCATATGTCTCTTGGCCTTCCTTCTGTCTTCCTTCGAAAAGTATCTATTTAAGTCCGTTGCTCATTTTTTTTTATTGGATCATTTATCTTCCTCTTATTGAGTTGTATGAGTTCTCTGTAAATGTTGGAGATTAAGCCTTTATCAGTGTTAACATTTGCAAATATGTTCTCCCATACAGTGGGCTTTCTTGTTGTTTTGTTGATGGTTTCTTTTGCTGTAAAAAAGCTTTTTATTTTGATGTAGTTCCATTTGTTTATGTTCTCTTTAGCTTCCATTGCCCTAGGAGTAGTATCAGTGAAGAAATTGCTTCAGCATATGTCCGAGATTTCACTGCCTGTGGATTTCTCTGGTACGTATTTTTATATGTTTTTAATAATGTTTTGTATATACAAAAACCACATTGTTCTTACTTAAGGAGTTGATCTAGTATTTTTTTTTTCCCAATCAGTAGCAAACACTGCATAAGGTATTTTTATGTGTCATTTATCCCATGTTAATCTCCTCCTTCATTCACCTGTTTAAAATTGCTTGGCCCCTTCCTGCTTTGTGCTCCTTCCTTTTAAGACAAATATGGTTTTGACATAAGAAAGAAGAATCACTAATTTACATGTTTTGGCACAAAAACTTTTTTGTGGAATTAATTTCTAGTATTGACAAAAGCCCAGGAATCGCTTAGTAGGAAATTTCCTTGTAAAAGGGCATTTATTTCAGGATTTTCAAGGGAAAAAGGGCCAGAATCCAATGGTAGTTGATGAGAATAAAATAAAATTTCAACACTATTCACAAAAACTAATTTTTATTTTGAATTCTACTCAAGTTCTAATTCTATCATCACCATCATCATCCTTTGGGAAGTCTTTTTTTTCCAGGAGGGGAAATCTCATTGAATGCATTAGTAACCAGATTCCAGCAGATGGCAGCAAAAGATTTAGCACCTGGGACTATACTGCAAGAACATACTCATTAATATTTTCGGAATATTTTACTTTGCTTAGAGTGATTTAAAAATACATTTAAAAATAAACTACTTTAGAAACAATTTCACAGAACTTAAAATAATCCGCTTTTTAATATTATAAAATTAGAAAATTAGTTTAATGTGACAAAAAATATTTAATTTTGTATAAATATTTTTGAAAGACTGTATAAGCTGCTTACCTGCCAGTCCGTTCCCTACTTCCAAACTCAGCCACTATCTTTCCTTTGCATATAAAAATGTTCACATTATATGTGTTCTATAACCAGGTTTTTTTTTTTTACTTGAATATCGTTTTCATTTTAGTCAACTACTGAATTGTACATAATTCTTTGATTATACAATTATGTATATTAAAAAAAAACAATATTTATGCCCCTTTAACTTGTTTCAGTTTTTATAGAAGGCTTGAATAACTATTGTGGCATACTTATTTATTTTGGATAAAATCCTAGGGGTGGAATCAATGAGTTATGTGCACATGAACTCTCTCTCTCTCTCTCTCTTTTTTTTAAAATATATTTTATTGATTTTCTACAGAGAGGAAGGGAGAGAGATAGAAAGTCAGAAACATCAATGAGAGAAAGACATCAATCAGCCACCTCCTGCACACCCCCTACTGGAGATGTGCCCGCAGGCAAGGTACATGCCCCCAACCGAATCGAACCGGGATCCTTCAGTCCGCAAGCCGAGGCTCTATCCACTGAGCCAAACTGGAACTCTCTTTATACTTATTGTCAAAATGCCTTCCAGAAAAGTTTTTACAGCACACACTCCAATGTACATCGTAAGAAAAAAGTTCAATGAAATGTATTCATTGTTCAGCCACTCTTACTGAATCTTTATAAGTTGCACTTTTGTTTGCTATTTTTTTTTCTTATTTTTTCCTGTGCAAGTCTATTTATTGTCTCCTTTAAGTATAATTTCGTATATTGGTACAAATAAAAACTGAAATATCAAAAATACAATTTTTTTTTTTTTTTTTTTTTTTTAGTTTTTAACAGGTAATATTAAGGAAGGAATAATTATTTAAATACTAGAAGCCTGGTACATGAAATTCATGTATGGTGGGGGTGTCCTTCAGTCCAACCTGCTCCCTCTCCAATCTGGGACCCCTTGAGGGATGTACGACTGCCCCCTTAGGCCTGATCCAGATAGGTTTGGGCCTAAATGGGCAGTCATACATCCCTCTCACAATTCAGGACTGCTGGCTCCCAACTGCTTGCCAGCTACCTTCCTGATTGTCCCTAACCGCTTCTGCCTGCCAGCCTGTTCACCCCCTAACCACTCCCCTGCCAGCCTGATTGATGCCTAACTACTCCTCTGCCAGCCTGTTTGCCCATAACTGCCCTCCCCTGCAAGCTTGATTATCCCCAACTGCCCTCCCTTGCAAGCCTACTCCCTCCCAACTGCCCTCCCCTGCTGGCCTGATTGCCCACAACTGCCCTCCCTTGCAGGCCTGATCCCTCCCAATGGCCCTTCCCTGCTGGCCATCTTGTGGTGGCTATCTTGTGTCCACATGGGGGCAGGATCTTTTGATCACATGGGGGCAGTCATCTTGTGTGTTTGAGTGATGGTCAATTTGCATATTACTCTTTTATTAGATAGGATAGAGGTCTGGTGCATGGGTGGAAGCCAGCTGGTTTGCCCTGAAGGGTGTCCTAGATCAGGGTGAGTGTTCCCTTGGGGCATGGGGTGGCCTGGGCGAGGGACCTGTGGTGGTTTGCAGTCTGGCCATGCGCAACCCCCCCCCCCCCCCTAGCGATCCAAGCAGAGACCCTGGTATCTGGGTATTTATCTTCTACAATTGAAACTTTGTAGCCTGGAGCGGAAGTTTGGGCCAGGGTGTGTGGAAAGTTTGGCTTCCTCCATTGCCAGGGGCAACCCAAATCTCCCTCCTGCTCTCTCTATGGCCATAGCCATCTTGGTTGGGTTAATTTGCCAATACTTGCTCTGATTGGCTGGTGGGCATGTCTTATGGGCGTGGCTTGTGGATGTAGCAGAGGTATGGTCAATTTGCATATTACTCTTATTAGGATAACTGGAAGATGTTCTGTGGGTAAAAATAAAACTTTTTAAATTTTCTTATATAACTATTATTTCTAGCATTAGGAAGAAACTATTCAATATAGTTCTTTAAGGAAATCCATTAGGTCAGAGGAACTAAAACTAATATAAATTAAAGCTCTTTGTGTTTAAAATGGGTTATGATTAATGCTAAGGCATTACTAAATTTTTGTATGTAACTACAGGCACTATAATTGTCCAATCATGGGTTTGATTTTTGGCATTTTATGTCTATGTATTATAGTCAAACTTAAGTAAACTTTGATAAAAATTTGGTTATGCAAGTTTCTTAACCTTAAAATAAACTTGTAAATCCCGATTAAATATCTAAGGTGATTCTGTTATATCTTGATATCTTGGCCTGCATTCAAATGTCAGTTTTTTGTTTTCTAACAGCAAGTTCATGTAATCCATAGCCAACAGATTTTTTTTTTTTTTCTGTTAGGAAGAATGAGTAAGGAATATACCCTGTAAAATTTATACAAACTTATTTCCTGCATTATATATTACAATGTTGCTTTTCCTTCTGTAACTAAAGCCCACAAATATTTTTGCTAATTTATTTTTATTTTTAAACAAACGTTTTCCCATAAGAAGCCAATATTGCATGTATTAAAGTCATTTTTCCCTATTAAATGTAAGCGAATCTGGTGTGTCTGGGGTTGGTAGGAATTAGATAAAAATCAGTAATGCATATTAAGTTATAGATGGTATAGGTTTTGTATTTTAAGAAATATACTTTTATTTTAGAGAGAATGGGAGAGAGAGATAGGAACATCAATGATGAGAGAGAATCATTGATCAGTTGCCTCCTGTATGCCCCACAGTAGAGATCCAGCCTGCAACCTAGGCATATGCCCTGACCAAGGATTGAACTGATACCTCCTGGTTCATAGGTGAGTACTCAACCACTGAACAGCCACACATGCAATACTATTTCTTATAGTTTAAAAAAGAATTGCCATTCTAACTGTTCTTTACTGGACACTATATTGTGATTTTTGTCCTTCAAAATCTTTGTGTATAACGATTGACAGAATGACATAGTTATGGTTTAACCTGTGCAAAGGGACAATTCCTTTTAAGGTCTGAACATTGCTAACCCAGTCTGAGCTTAGGTTAGCATCTTTCTATGAAATAGGAAATGAAACTCTTGGTTCATGTGGTGAACTTGTAATTAACCAAATGCAGTGACTTTTTTATGTTATTCAAAAGATTCTTTGAAACTAAATGAAGACTTTGATATTTTAATGTATTAAATAGCATTATATGGTTTGGGGTATCTTTTTTCAATCTTTCAATCTACAGAAAACGTTTTCAGTTCTATGTAATCATCCAGACTACTACTCTTCACTTTTTTATTATCCTGAAATTTAACAAGTACATATATGCATGTGGCATGTGTTTATACAAGTTGTTTCTTAAAAGTATCATTGGAATTTTTAATTTATGCATAATCGCGGTTGCCTTTCTAACCAGGTGTAATGAAAGGTGATTTTGCTATTTTCCTGGCGTGGTGAATACAGACTGCTCTTTTAGAATTGAGAACCTGAGCAAAAAAGAATCTCCTAGGTTCGTATGAAACCTGAAAACTAGTTTTCCTAAAACTATAATACTGAATCTGTCCACCATT
>PVJN01052252.1:0-14172 GCA_004026805.1 Lasiurus borealis | reverse complement strand
TCCCCCGGCTTCCCTCTGGCAACTGGCTTCATCTAGAACAGTGGTTCTCAACCTTCCTAATCCCGCGACCCTTTTATACAGTTGCTCACGTTGTGGTGACCCCCAACCATAAAATTATTTCTGTTGCTACTTCATAACTGTAATCTTCCTACTGTTATGAACTGTAATGTAAATATCTGATATGCAGGATGTATTTTCAGTGCTACAGATTGATCATAATTAAAGCATAGGGATTAATCACAAAAGCAATATGTAATTATATATTGTGAAATATTTATTTCTAATGACAAATAAATGAAATTTTGTCTTGAATCGTGGTGTAGCATGGGTAACAGTCTTAATATGACAACAGTAAACTACATGGCTACACTTTGCTACATCGAAGAGCAGTGTGTTGGTTCCTAAGACCATGGGAAATAGGTGTTTTCTAATAGTCTTAGGCGACCCCTGTGAAAGGGTCGTTCGACCCCCAAAGGGGTCGTGACCCACAGGTTGAGAACCACTGATCTAGAAGGTTGTCTGGAAGGATGTTCAGTGTAATTAGGATATTACACTTTTATTATTGACTCTCTTCTCTATGCTGAACTTTCTATCTTGGTGACTATTTTGTAACACTAACCTGTACTTCTTAATCCCTTCAACTTTTTGAAAGAAGCAAGATATACAGGGTGGGCAAACGTAGGTTTACAGTTGTCTGTATGAAAAATAATACAATACTTAATAAAGAATAATACAAGAATAAGCTCTGTGCTTCACATACTCATATCGCAGATATGTCTATGGGATGGTGACCCTCGCGCTGCTTAGCAGAAATTTCTACAAGGAAATATTTTTTTTTCTGGCTCCCCTCCCACTTCCACAACCGAACAAAACCGTCATAACCTTACCTAGCAGACACTGATCTAAGATGGTTTAGCTCGAAGTAATTTCCTATCTAATTTAACTTCTACACTTCGAAAACATTAGAAAAAAAATAACTTGCTCACATGTAAGTATATAAAGAAATGAATGTAAATGTTGAACTTGAGAGAAGAGGCTGAAACTAGCCTAGCTGCATAAAACAAATTTACCTTAAAAAAGATACTGGAGCCTGCATACATACAGTGGTACCTCGAGATACGAGTTTAATTCGTTCCGTCACCTTGAGGCGTGGGAAACTATGAGACGCTCGAATCGCGGTAAACTGGTGGGTCGTGTGCAGCCGGCCGATCTGCGTGATTACTCCTATCTCAAGTGTTGCTCGTATTTCAAAGCAAAAATCGCTCGCTCGACGGCTCGTATCTCAAAAATCTCTTATGTTAGGGCACTCGTATCTCGAGCTACCACTGTATTTTGTTTGGCCAGGATTTTGCTTGAGTTTTTGGTGTTTATTCTTTGAGCTAGTGTCCAACATTTAAAAATAAGAGCTTTCCTTTAAAAAAAAAAAAGTTATCTGGCTTCTCTTAAAATAAAAAATAGAAAAAATAGAAAACTGAGATTGCATCTTTTGATAGAAAAGCTTTGCTCATGCTTCGTGACCGGACTGCCTTTGGGTCAGACTATAGGCTCCTTAGCGGACCGCGGTTCTTCACTACTTCACTCATTCCCGCCATCTGCCAGGCCCTGAAGGCTTTTGAGTTTGTAACTCCCGCTCTTGGTCTAAAAGAACGACTTTATTTCATGCTAGCATAGCCAGACACTCAAGGGCTCCCACTTCTCTTGTATTTGCATGTGTGTGACTGTATCAACCTGCCTCAGAATAGATCTTTGACAATTACTTGAACTTGAAAAAGCTAGAACATCAATTAGTTGAGTTGTGGTAAGATATTTTATTATGAGCATATGATTCCCTGCATATGCTTATTTCTGAGGTTTTATTTATATAGACATATTTATGCATCTGACAACTGTTGTTTTCGAGAAATGGAGTGGAGGTGAAGGTCCAGTCATCTTCAGCTGTTAGAAGCAAATATTCTCCCAACAGATGCACCAGAAATGGCTAACACTCTATCACTGTTTACACACGGATTGGGGAGGTGGAGAGGAGGAGCACGTGTAAATAAACATAACGTTTTAAAGGGATAGAAATGTTAAAACCAAGTGGCTGATTGCTTTTAGGGAAGAGTACCTGCCTGTTCTTCACATCTGACCTGGATTCCTTTTTCCAATGCAAAAAAAGCAGTAACATAACTAACTATTCAGACGAGGTGAAATGGCCTTTCTTCAGGGATATTGTCATAATAATGGCTGCTTTAAGTCTGGGCATGATTTACTTTAATATTCGGTTTCTTGACAACTTGGGGATAAGAAGAAAGTCAACAAGTTTAACATTTTGGGTGGTTAAGAGCAGGGCTAGAAAGAAGGGTTATTTGTGGGAAGATGCCAACTAATAGGACACAATAAAGACTTCTTATGAAAACTAGAGGCCTGGTGCAGGAAATTCATGCACAGAGTGGGGGTGTCCTTCAGCCCAGTCTGCACACTCTCCAATCTGGGACCCCACTGGGATGGGGCCAAATGGGCAGTCAAACATCCTTCTTACAATCCACTTGCCTGCCTGCCTGCCTGATTACTCCTAACCGCTTCTGCCTCCTAGGCTGATAACTCCCTAACTACTCCCCTGCCAACCTGATCGACACCTAACTGCTCCCCTGCTGACCCGATTGCCTCTAACTGCTCTCCCCTGATGGCCCGATCACCCCTAACTGCCCTCCCCTGCAGGCCTGGTCCCCCGCAACTGTCTTCCCCTACAGGCCTAGTTTCCCTCATTTTCCCTCCCCTGCAGGCCTGGTCACTCCTAACTGCCCTTCCCTGCAGGCCACATAGGGGTGTCCACATAGGGGTGGCCATCTTATATATTGGGCTGATGATCAGTTTGCATATTACCTCTTTATTAGATAGGATAAGTGAAAAATAGAAAGACAGGAGTTGTGGGAGAGACACATCTCTGAACTGTGGTTGGACTTCATTGCTAACCAAAGGAGGGGGAGGAATTAGAGCTTCTTTGGACACCATCTCTTTAGAACAGTGCGTTTAAACCTTCATTGTCTAATCCATTTGTAGGTCTTAAAATAACATCAAGAGATCATTTTAAGCAATATTTAAACTTTCTGCAGATTGGCTCTTTGTGTTTTTCCTATTCTTTGCTTTTATTCTATTTTTTAAAATACGTTCTCTATGACTGTTCCATTCTCTTCCATGGCCTTTCTCTTTTCACTACACACAAAGGGATGAGGCAAAGTCAGAAGAAGGAAAAACATGCTACATACCATTAATGACCATCTTATCTGCTGCCTCAGTTGCATTTAAAAAATTTATTTAGCCCCATCTTTTGCCAGGTTTCTTGAGTTTAAAGAGAAGTCAAACCCTCTGCCACTTCAGTAAACAAACAGCAAGGGTACACATTTTCATAAATTATGCTGTCTAAAGTCTAAAATATTAAGGAATACTAAGTTGTAAATGATGCAGGCTGATTCACAAATTCTAATAACCCATTAAACTCACAAGAGTATCAGTAATTCAGTAACAGAGAGCCAATCTACTCGGCTCCTTTAAGCAGGAAGGAGTTCTCTACAGGGAATTGGATGGGGTGCAAAATCACCCTAAGAGTAGAAAGAATGGACTCTTGGCTGAGCTCTCAATAATGGCTCTGGATAATGACTCGTGCCACTGAACTGGGCCATCAAAGACGCTACCGCCATGAGCAAAGTGGGTCTAAGGAACTTAGTCTTTCTTGGTGTCCCTGTGTCTCATCCAGAGCCTGGCACGTTATGGGGAAGGGTACTGGCGTGGCCCGTCTCATTCCGTCTGTATCTGTGTAGCCACCATCCATTTGAGAGAACTAGACCCCGTCTTCTCCGTGTTCTTTGGCAGCCGGCTTGTTTTCTGAGCTTTTAATTCCTCATTCATAAAACGAGCCCCATATACACGCCCATAAATTTCTTTTAAGATCAAGAAAGCAAATGCTTGCCTCAGACCTGTTACAATGAATGTCAATGCCATTTTGTCGTTAAAAAGATCATATGAGCATGCAACACCTTATGTAGCACTGTGTGATTCTAAAGCAGTGGTTCTCAACCTTTCTAAGGCCGCGACCCTTTAATACAGTTCCTCTTGTTGTGGTGACCCCCAACCGTACTTCATAACTGTAATTTTGCTATTGTTATGAATTATAATATAAATACCTGTGTTTTCCGATGATCTTAGGCGACCTCTGTGAAAGTGTCGTTCGACCCCCAAAGGGGTGACGACCCACTGGTTGAGAACCGCTGCTCTAAAGCAAAGAGTCAACTTGATAGATGGGGGAAAAATGGAAGAACCTTTTTGAATCCCAGAGTTTTGTTTTTTTATCATCATACGTCCTTTAAATCAGCACGACCGAGTTGACATTAGTGTAGTTTCTCCCTACAGCAAGAGTGCTGGTACATGGCAGCGGACTGGAACCTAAATAGCTCGGAACTCTGTTCTAATTAAACACCAGTGACCAATTTGATGAGTGTGGCTTTTATCTCACATGACAACAAAGTGACCGCACAGAAACTTAATTTCTTTAATATGAGCTGTTCTCTTTTCCTTCCTTTTGACTCTGCCTGGCCTTATCCACTCACCTTAACTCACCCCTCTCCCTCTCCTTCTCCCTCTCCCTTTCCCTCTTCCTCTTTCTCTCCCTCTCCCTCTCCCTTTCCCTCTCCTTTCCTCTCCTTCTCCCTCTCCCTCTCCCTTACATATCCACTCGCTTAAGCTTTAAACCCTCAGCACAGTGAGGTTCTGGGTGTTTGGGTAGCAGCGAGTCTGAACTATCAGGCGAATAAAAGACCCACAGTGTAGCGAATAAAAGATGCACAGCCTATATTTTCCTATGAAACGAATAGTGCCAAACATAAATATTACAGCATTGGACATAAAACACCCTATGCAAAAATATAGACTTGGTTCAACTCCCCTGACGCTTTAACAAAGCTTACATCAAGAGTACTATAAGCACTACTTTAAGAATCTAATTCCATGTAAAGGGTTCCACGCTGCCTATAAATTTCTCCATTGAATTACTGCCTGTTTTTTAATTCAAGAAATTCATTGTTCTGTGCCAACGACCTTGTTGGGTACTTAATGAGAGCGATGATATGTAAAGATTGATCAAAGCACTTGTTGAAAAATTAGTCATTGTTAGTAATCAGTTATTCCTGGCAACTTCTTCCCATTGGAGTTTAGACACAGCAGTTAAAAAACTATCCCTGCTGAGACTGGTTTGGCTCAGTGGATAGAGCGTCGGCCTGCGGACTGAAAGGTCCTGGGTTCGATTCCGGTCGGGGGCATGTACCTTGCTTGCGGGCACATCTCCAGTATGGGGTGTGCAGGAGGCGGCTGATCGATGTCTCTCTCTCATCGATGTTTCTGACTTTCTATCCCTCTCCCTTCCTCTCTGTGAAAAATCAATAAAATATATTTAAAAAAAAACTATCCCTATTTTTAGACTATTTTATGTAATACCTACTATGCGGATGGCTAAATTAGGAGCTTTCCATGTATACTTCTTTAATCATGTTACCAGTCCTGCCACATGGGTTTTTAAAGGAGGAATCTTTTATCTTTATATTTCCATACAAGGGGCCAGTTTGGGGAGTTTTGAAGGGACCATTTCTAGCGTTATCGTCTCTACTCCTTACTCCCTTCTTCCCCAGGGGAACCAATAGGTCCTATGAGAGCCTGATGGCCAGTAGATCACATCACATCACACGGATCCCAGGCACCATTGTCCCTCGGTCATGCCAGACATTGAGTTCAACACCGGTGACATGATGATGAGCTAGACCAGTGGTTCTCAACCTTTTTTTAATGCTGTGACCTTTTAATACAGTTCCTCATGTTGTGGTGACCCCCAATCTTAAAATTATTTTCGTTGCTACTTCATCACTGTAATTTTGCTACTATTATGAAACATAATGTAAAATATCTGTGTTTTCTGATGGTCTTAGGCTCTACAGCAGCAGTTCTCAACTTGTGGGTTGCGACCCACAGGTTGAAAACTGCTAGCAAGGATCTCCTCCTGTCTCCTGGCTTTATATACTCTTAATGTGCTGATGATATTTAAAGCTAATGGCCAGCTCCTACCTCTCCCCTGCCTACCTCGCATCTCCATGTGGATGTGTCAGAGGCGCCTCCAATCCGAACCGCTGATTTACTAATTCCTCCCCAACAGTCCCCTTTCTGAAGGTTCCCCATCTCAGTAAGTCACATCACCATTCATTTTCAGACGGGGAAAGAAACGTACAGTGGTACCTCGAGATACAAGTGCCCTAACATACGAGATTTTTGAGATACGAGCCATCGAACGAGCAATTTTTGCTTCAAAATATGAGCAACAGTTGAGATAGGAGTCATCGCGCGTATTGGCCGGCTGCACATGACCCACCAGTTTACCAAGACTCAAGCGTCTCATAGTTTCCCACGCCTCAAGGTTATGGAACGAATTAAACTCATATCTCAAGTTACCACTGTATTACCATAGTTGACCCCTTTATAACCTAGATTCCCTCACCCCTCTAACTACTTCTCACAGTATTCACTAATAATGACCTAACCAAAGCCACTGTCCTAACTCTGGATTGCCACAGGAGCCACTGACAGGACTCTCTGTCCTACCTCTTGCTCCCTCCTGGGCACAGTCCCACCGCAGGGAGAGTCACCCTCTTTCAACCTGAGTCAGAACAGTCTTCCTTTGAATGGCCTTCTGGGGGGAACTGTTATCTCAAGAATCCTTGTAAAGTGGTACCTCGAGATACGAGTGCCCTAACATACGAGATTTTTGAGATACAAGCTGTCGAGCGAACGATTTTTGCTTTGAAATACGAGCAACATTTGAGATACGAGTCATCGTGAGGATCGGCCGGCTGCACACGACCCACCAGTTTACCACGACCCAAGCGTCTCATAGTTTCCCAGGCCTCAAGGTTACGGAACAAATTAAACTCGTATCTCGAGGTACCACTGTACCTGTGTCCAGCACAGTGCCTAGACTAGAGTGTGTTTCACAATGCCTGCTTGTTTGCTGATGAGAAAAGAGATTTTTCTGCCCACATGGGGAGGCAGAAGGAGCTGGGGAGGGGCGCGCTACTGAAGAAGGTGCTATGCACCCTTCGGCAGCTTTCATTTCAAGGGTAATTTCACAGCAAACATGGGATTATATTTTTACAGTTTCTGAAAATGAGAGCAAATGGGAGGAAATCTGTACATTAGCAAAATAGACAAATTCATGGCTCAGGAAATGAGAAAATGCAAAATTGTGATAGCATAAATAGGGGGTTTTCTGTATATATAGCTTCCACTTAGCCCCATCTTGCCTTTATTGAATATTCATCGGGGTATGTTAGAATACCGGAGAGTATTTCGTGAGTTTGGTGAAGAGATGAATTGCTAAATGGCTTCATATTTGCTATCAAGAAAGTGCCACAGCTCAGCTGGTGTGGCTCCGTGGTGGAGTGTTGACCTGTGAACCAGGAGATCATGGTTTGATTCCTGGTCAGGGCATATGCCTGGGGTGTGGGCTCCATCCCCAATAGGGGGGCCTGCAGGAAGCAGCCAATCGATGGTTCTCTCATGCTTGATGTTTCTCTTTCTCCTTCTCTCTTCCTCTCTGAAATTAAGAAAAATCTTAAAAAAAAATACCATAAAATGGGCCCATAGTGGGTCTATAGCACACACAGTCAGCCAACAGCTGAAAAGTAAATTTATTTCACCGCCCCTGTCATTTCGGTGCCCTTCTTTCTTTGCTGAATCCTCCTATTTTGCACTCCACAATGACTAGTATTTTAAGTAAAGTTTTGTCCCTATGATATGTCCTCAAAACTCTTTATACATAAAACCCCCAATCTCTTCTAATAACCACATTTCCCTCTTCAACAACGTTTCTATTTAAATATGTAAAATAAACCAATTATTGCACAGCTATTTTCTGCTGGAAAGAATTGCACTAATAGTCTCAGTTATTAGAGAATATATGAGAAAGGACTCTATGTCTTACACTAACCAACACTTGAAGGACTTTTCCTGATATCCTTGACCTAACGGAATTTATTTCTATGCTGGAAAAAAAAAAGTCATAGGGAAAGTAACTATTTATAGCCATCAGCTGTGTGTTGTGGGATTTTAAAAGGTACTTTGCTCTTGGAGACCACACTCAGTGGAACAGTAAAACAGTGTCTGGCACATGCACAAAATGACTGTGAGAATAAATGAGTGATTGAATAATGTAGTTTAGACTTGACACTGCTAGTTTGTAGACAGATAAGAACTTTTAATTCAATTTGAATACGATATTTTAAATAGCCAATGATTTTAATGTTATAATACATTGCTGAATGGTTTATGATGCAGGCCGTAATCCTTTCACTAAACATACAGTGGTACCTCGAGATACGAGTGCCCTAACATATGAGATTTTTGAGATATGAGCCTTCAAGCGAGCGATTTTTGCTTTGAAATACGAGCAACATTTGAGATAGGAGTCATCGCACGGATCGGCCGGCTGCACACGACCCACCAGTTTACCGCGACTCGAGCGTCTCATAGTTTCCCACGCCTCAAGGTTACGGAACGAATTAAACTCGTATCTCGAGGTACCACTGTATTATGATCATCACCTAATATGGTATTGGCAATCTTGCCAGCCAAAAGTATCAATAAGAAGTCATTTTTATCCCAATTAAAAGCTAACTGTGTTTCATAGCTATCTTACCATCACTGCCCGCTGGGGATGCCATCATACACACAAACGAAGCACCATTAACTCAAGGTGTTTGTTGCGATTGTACCTACTCCCTGGCCTCCCTTCCTTCACTTTGGTGCCTTCCTATCTCTTCCAGGCTACAATGAGACTGCCCTTTCCGAAGCATCAACCAGTGTCCACCATCCCCATGGCACACCCTATTCTGGCCACCCTCAGCAATAGGGTAAAATCTGAACCTGCTCCCCTGCCTGCATCTCTGACCTCCCTTCTTCCCTCCGTTGTCCCTATGCTGTGGCTGGAAGAGCCTTCCGAAATAATGCCACGCCTCATTTCACCAGAGTGTGTCTCATCATTTTGATGAAAATATTCTTTCTGTTCTTTCTTCAAGTTTTCTCTGAGTGCAAGATGGTCCCATAACTGTCTTGTTATATTAGGGAAGACATCATGTCTGAAGGGATGTTGAAAATCATGTAAAATGGGAATCACACAATGTGTAACTTGGAAAAAAATAGCAATAATGAAAAAATGAACTAGATAATGAAAAATGAACAGATTTGGGGCTGTTACATGTTTGTAACTTTGAACCGAGGAAGCAGCCGGTCAGAAAGCATGTCAGCCCCTTTTTGCACTCTCACACACAGGAGAACCCTAAGAGGTCTTCCATTGCTTTCCACCTGTTGTTTATGAGGTTGAAGCGTAAGATGTTTGCTAAGAGGTTTTCCAGATTCCTACCGCGTCCTATTTATATTGGGTGAGATATTTTCTTGATTCTGGTCGAAGGATGTTAACATGTCTTAATTTTGCAGACCAGTGCTGATTATAAAACAATATTTGGGGTCTGCTTAATATTTTAAAGGGAAACTCTATCAGATACTATTAAGCAGACTTGATTTTAAACTGGAATTCGATCGCATTCTTTTATTTTTTTCATTACTTTATCCCTCTGTATTTGACCTCATGCACCCATTTTTTTAAAAAATTCACAAAACAACTTACATAAAAATAAATTCTTATAACATTTTCTATTAAAATTTTGTTTTTCTCTGCCAGGAAAAAAATGATGGTTTTGTTTTTTTTCAAAATGATGATTTTTAATTGTGTGGGATTTTTTTTAGAAAAGAACAGCTAATACAGTGGTACCTCGAGATACGAGTTTAATTCGTTCCCTAACCTTGAGGCATGGGAAACTATGAGACGCTCGAGTAGCGGTAAACTGGTGGGTCGTGTGCAGCCGGCCGATCCACGTGATTACTCCTATCTCAACTGTTGCTCGTATTTCAAAGCAAAAATCGCTCGCTCGATGGCTTGTATCTCAAAAATCTCGTATGTTAGGGCACTTGTATCTCGAGGTACCACTGTATTATCACTGTGTACTGTGATTATTCAAACAGTAGGATTAGGAAGGATAAAGAAATGTGATACTAAACAATGACCACAAATACAAAGGGCTCTGTATTTGACCTCAGTGAGGGACTAGCACATAAAATGAACTAAAACTTGGTCAAGTTTAGGGAAGGATCATAACAGATAAAGGAAGGATGAGTCCCATTTGTTGATGAGGCTGACAGACTCTAAGACTGTATAATTACGTATTTTCCGGCATATAAGACGACCTTTTAACCCAGGTAAATCTTCTCAAAAGTCGGGGGTCATCTTATACGCTGGGTGTCATCTTATAGGGTGGGTATATCCCAAACTCTATATTTTAACTGGGAAAGTTGGGGGTCGTCTTATACGCTCAGTCGTCTTATACACGGGAAAATACGGTAATAAGCAGTTGGCAGAACTGAGCTGTTCATTGCTCAGTGGAGATATAATGATGTCCTCCAATGCAGGTGAGAGGGTGGGGCATGGTAGAAGCTAGTCAGATTTGTGTCTGGATAGGACTAGACCAGCAGTTCTCAACCTGTGGGTAGCGACCCCTTTGGGGGTCCAACGACCCTTTCATGGGGGTCGCCTAAGACCATCGGAAAATGCAGATATTTACATCAAGATGCATAAGAGTAGCAACATTTCATGGTTGGGGGTCACCACCACATGAGGAATTGTATGCAAGGGTCGGGGCCTGAGGAAGGTTGAGAACCACTGGACTAGACCCTGGGAAATATTTCCATTAAAAATGGAAAACAACCCAGAGTGTACAGGAGAAGAGAAGAACATTATACTTTGAAAGTATCTGGTTGGTCGGATGAATCTGGGATGTAACTGGGAAGCATACTGCTTTCGGGATAAATCTGAAATATATCCTTTGCATAGTTTGCATTATATTCATTCAAAGAGTATATTATATTTGTTCTCTTAATTGAAGATATTAACATTAACTACAAAACACAGATGGGATCAATTGACAAATGTATTATATTCATTTATTGTTATATGCATTTTGTTTCAAGAGGTAAAATATTTCCCTTTCAGAAAATTTAGTAAAGGAAAGAAGGGAAAGAAAGATTTCCCTCAGCCTGAACTCTTATGTAAAACTCTTGTTTGTGTCATCTGGAATTTTGATCTTCTCCTTGATGAATTTTATTATAGCTTATCTACTCTACAGCAAGAGTTTTATTAATGACTTTGCCTCATGTTTTCTAACCATATAAAAATTCATTAAACATGATAATATACTTAAAAGCTGTGAATTTTAGCTTTAGAAGAAAAGTTAAATTTTATATCATTTCCCTTTTCATCAGAACAAGAAAGACTCAAATTAATGTTAGTGTTTTCTGCTACTTAAGCTTGTGTTTTTTAAGGGAGCAACTAAATAATATTTTATTGTTCTGAACATAGCTTATACATAATCAAATTCAAATTTATTTAACAAAGGCTAAATCCAAAAGTGTATCAGCCTAAATAGTGAATAATCTTCCACAATCAGTTTTTTTAAAAACATAAAATCCTCTTCTATTTAAATGTAAATTTACAAACTTAATTGTAATTTAAAACTCTCATCTAGCCTTTATTAGTGCTCTTATTGTTTACTGGATATCAAAATCTTAGAGGAGTTCATATTTGGGATTTCCATATCCCACTCAACTTTTATCAACTTTTATGGGTTAAAATGTATAATTACAGTTCTACCTAACAGGAACAAATTTCAGAAAATTGATCTCGATAACAAAATCTATTCATGATTGGCTGATTCAAGTCTTCTTATCTTGGAACATTAATTAGCCAGAATTTTGTTTGTTTGTTTTTATTCATCTTGTTATTTTCGTGGGTTTTCCCTTAATGAGTTGTTCAGCATAGTGATTAAAACAAAGGTTTTGTATTCACGTTGTCCTGACTTTAAGTCCTCGTTTCTTATCTCATTCAGGAAATTCTGATTGCGTTTCTAAATTGTGCTAAGCATTGTCTGACCTTGGAACTCAGTTTTATTTTCTCATCCATAAAAGAGAGATAAAACTATAACTCCTGGAGTGATTGTGAAGATGATCTGAAAAAGGGTTTAACACAGAGTGTTCCCTACACAATAAACATAGAAGCTATTATTGTAAAACAGCTGTTTCTCCGGGTATATTTATTAACTGCTGCACACAGACTTATGTGTATATTTATTATTGTTAAGTAGACAGGAGGATTTTGGATAAGATTTTTACTCAGGATTTCTTTTCTTCAAAAACAAATTCAAGTCCTTTTGTGCATTCTTGGAGTAGCATCTGTGATTATCAAGAGTCACAACAGGGAATATTTAGCAATGAGGACAGGGGACATATTTTATTATTTCTCTATTTCCTTCACCTATCATAGTATCTGCAGCCTGATCCCCTGTTGGGGTGCATACAGGAGGCATCAGATCAATGTTTCTCTCTCTTTCAAATCAATGAACATTTTATTGGGTGAGGAATTTTAAAAAAAGGCTTCTTATGAAACTAGTTTATATAAAATAATTTACATACATTTTAAAGTATTAACTAACTGCATTTATCTTTAAAATATCTTTAAATAACAAAGACAAATTTATGTAGTAAATATACATAATATGAATGGCATATTTTTATGCTACTACATGTAATAAATACTAATGGTGGAAAATTTCAAACTAGAAGAAGATCAGTGTTACTTATTATGCCAATACTTGTTGATAACAACTGTTGGCATTTTTATGCCATCTTCAGTAGTCAAACACTTCAAACACAATAGTGATTTCTGGCAAGAGATGATTAGTAATGTAGCTGGATAATCGCTATAGTGACTACTTTCCACAAAGAAAAAATATTTGACATCAAATAGATATGATTTGTTTTCAATCAAAATTTTTTTCTGAATATTCTCTGTACCTTGAAATAGTATTATGGAATATAGCTTATAATGATTTTAAAAAGTATAGGGAGTAAAAAAAAAAAAGTGTCAGAAGGAAAAAGGAACCCATACAGCCATGGTCATATAAAGAATTGATATTATTTTTAACTGATCAGTAGCAGTAATTTTTAAAAAACAGGTGCTGCGCATTTAGGCCAAAACAGACTTTACCCCATTCATAATATGAGCCCCTAAGGAGCTTCGGGTTAAAAAATTAAGATCGAAAGATGTGTTTTAAAAACTGGTTGCATAATGTACTCCGCTTATCTTGATCAACAAAGGAGGGCTTTAGGGGTGCGGGGGGAGGTGGGTTGATCACCCAGGCCTTGCCACCTGGGAAAGAAGATTCCATTAGGAAAGGAGTGTCTTTATGGCAGAAGTGGATTGCTGAGTGGATAATTAATGGAGGCACAGATAGGAAGGAGATTTTTCTTCCTTGGGTTTATTCTCACACTCAGCTTATAGCCTGAGGAAGTTGTATTTTTTCTTTGCTTTAAAGTCTATTATTTCGGAAACTTTTGGTCTCTCTGTGGTTTATTGAGCCAGTCTGGAAGGTTCAAGGGTGGGGTGGGGTGGGGTCAAAGCAGAGATAGCTTCTCCCCAAGGCATGAAATAGACTTTAAAGGGACAGAGCCAGCCTGAGGAGTGTTCACGGGGTCTTCTTCAAAGATCTCCTCCACAAAGGGGTGTTTTGTGTTTTGGTTTTTTCCCACATAAGACATTTACTTAATGACTCGAGGGGCTATAATTTATATCTGCTCCCTTTTAGTTAAAGCATAAAATGGATCACATGTGAACAGGGTAGATCAGCCTAAAGACTACATGAAAAGTTGAAAGGCAGGAGAGATGGTTTGTGATAAGATTTGCATCTTGATTCATCCCACATATTGGGATTTTTTTATATGCGTTTCATGAACACCGTACAAGTGTATATAATAATGGCATGTGTAATGTTTTCCAGCTTCGAGTAAACTATGAATTATCTATGCATTCAAACAAGTAAAGTTTATTCTTGGATTATTTAAGGAACATTACCTAATTTTAGTAAACTTTTTGGTATAGAAGCAGCAAAAAAAAAAAAATCAACAGATACATGATTGAAATCATTGTCTTCCCTGACATCATTGCCACAAATGTAGAGAGCCAGATAAAGAATAGGTCACATTAACAGTAAA
>PVJN01052251.1:0-14172 GCA_004026805.1 Lasiurus borealis | reverse complement strand
TCTCTTAGAGCCCCAGTACAGAGCTATGGGGCTCAGAGGTGGGCCAGATGAGGTCTAGAAGAGACGGATATGTCAGAACAAAAATGGGCCAGGGCCCTGTTCTGTGGCTGCCATGGCAGAGAAAAGGCATCTAGGAGCTTCCCTCTGCCTCTGATTTTCTTCTCTGAGCAAAAGAAATAGAAAAGCAAGCTGATTTTCTTCCAAGGCTAAAGCCGTTGTGGTTCTCAAAGTCAGAGGCTGGACTAATAGCATCACTTCAGAACTTGGTAGAAAAGCTAATTCTCGATCCTTATCTTTGACCTACTGGTTCAGACCTTGGTGCGTGGGTAGTAATCTGTGTTCCCTAGTGCTTTGAGGCAGGACTGACTTGGACAAATGGACTTTTCACTTCTAGAAGCATAGAAATGGAATCCCTTCCCTCTTCTAATCTATAATAATAAAAGGATAATATGCTAATTAGACTAGACGTCTTCTAGATGTCATTCTGGACATCCTGAGGAAAGCAGCCCGGTCCTGGGTGTGGGAGGGAAGCTGGTGCCAGCAGCTAGGGAAAGGAAGGCCTACTCTTGCATGAATTTTTGTGCATTGGGCCTCTGGTAACTTATAAATGGCTGCTAATGGAACGCTGTGAAGTTCTTGTAACTATGCACTTGGAAGGGACTTTCAAAGAGTGTCAGGCTTCTGAATGGGGTTTTGATTCGTAAAGTGCTGTGAGTTCATCTGTCCAAGCAGCAGGCCCAAAGCCTGCTGCCCACAAAGGAGCGAGTATAAAAATAGTTTGTCTGTTTCCAATTGGGGCCAAATGGAAACCATCTGGACTCTTTGTGCGGGAGGCTGATGTGTAATAGTTGAAGCTGACCCTTTATTTTGAAACAAGTAGAACTCTTCTACCAGAGGCCAAACTCACTCCAGCCAAAGACCTTCTGACTTCAAAAGAATCCATCCAATGTGAGGAGCTGTGTTTACATTTGCTTTGCATGAAAATGGTCTGCTCTTGTGAGAAGCTATAAAATAAATGTATACTCAATTCAAGTTGTTCCTGTTGATTTTCGGCACAGGGTCCCTTGGGTGACAAAAGGCTTTAATGGCTCCCATTGTCTCCTGGATTAAGTCCAACTCCTCGCCTGACATGTGAGGTCCTCTTTCATGTGCCCCACGCTTCCCCATCCTCTTGTTCCAGCTGCACGGGGCTGAAAGGGCCTTTCTTCCTCACTTAGGTCTTTCCTCATTAAGTCCTTTCTTCCTTTCCACATCTTGGCTCATTCACAGAAACGTCTTCCCAGCTCTGTACCTGGGGGAGAAGGCCCTTCTCTGAACCAGGGTCCACGTTTGGCCCTTGGCAGATGCTGCTTTGTGTTGCTGTTGTTGTTGTTCCCTAGGTGTGTATCCTGCTTCTAAACTACACTCTGAGCTGACTTTTGTCTCCTCCCAGATTCACATGTTGAAGTCCTAACCCCCAGTTCCCTGGCATGGGACCTTATTTGGAAACAGGGTCATGGCAGATATAATTAAACTAGATGAAGTCATATCCAGATTAGAGTGGGCCCTAATCCAATGTGACTGGTGTCCTTATAAAAGGGGGAAATCTGGGCACAGGCACATGGAGAACGCCAAGGCCAAGGTTGGGGTCATTTCAAGCCAAGGATACCAAAGGTTGCCAGCAAAGCGCCAGAAGCTATGAGAGGCATGGAACCCATTCTCCCTTAGACCCTGCCACCATCTTGATCTTGACTTCCAGGCTCCAGCTCTGTGAGGCAGTGTGTTGCTACTCTTTAAGCCACCTGGTCTGTGGCACTTTGTTATGGCAGCCCTAGGAAACTCGTACTGGTATACCCCTGAGAGGCAGGAGATCACATGTGCCCCACCAACACTGCACGTGATAACCATCTTCAGGTGAGGCAGCTCTAATGACCAGAAGGTAAGCTCCTTGGGACAGGAACCAGGGACATCCCTTACTGCATCCCTCATGCACCAGCCCAAATGGCCTGGAGGACAGTGTCTTTCATCAGTGTGACTGAAAGAGTGACCCTAGGCAGCCGGCAGTTCTTCAAGGCCCCTAACCTCTTGAGTCTTTCTGTTTGGGGTCATTACGGAAGCAGTGGGCGCACACAGCCCATGGAAAGAGGAAGTGATTTCATGATGAAGGAAGTGAGAGGAATAATGGAAACAACAACAAAAATACCTTTTATTTTTTTCTTTTCTTCTTCCCTGAAGTAGTTTTCACAGTTCCAGTTCCAGATGACTTTGTCATCTGGTTCAGAGTTGAACTTCCTCTCTGACTGGCTGGATGGGGAAAAAAATAAATAAATAAAGGATTAAAACAAAACCTGTTCAAAGACGCGTGGATGGGTTTTTGACACGCTTAGATACCTATTGGCTTATTGCCTTCATTTTACGTACAGTTTGGGCAGAGAGATTTCCCAGAAGAGAGAATTATCCCACCCATTGTCAAAACTGCAGTCACTTCAGACTGAACTGACTGTCTTTTTCATGTTTATTTCCTCAAAGACTTGAAGGGAACAAGCAACCAGGTAGGGCCCCGAGGATCTTCCTGCCAGGCCTCCCACAGAGTCTTCACATCCCACAGCCGCCCTCTGTAAAATGGCTCCAGATCTCTGGGATTTGTAAGAACAGAGCAGAGAGGAACATATTTTTTGAAATATTTTATAAAAAAAATTAGAGCATTATCACACTGGAGTCCAAACACCCTTCTTTTTCTGTCTCTTGCACCCCACAGTCCCATTCATCAGGAAATGGTACATACAGATGTAGAAGCTGGCCTCTCTCTACTGCCCTCATCCCACCTGGGTAGGGGCACTCCTTACCTGGTTGAAAACAGCCTCCCAATAGTACGCCCTCCCCCACCCACACAGGTTGCCACACAGATGGAGGGTTTCTTCTCAAATCTAAATCCTGACTCTGCTCCTTAACCTCGGGTCCCTGCTATCACCCTGCTCTCTCCTTGTTATCCCTTGGGCCTTGGTGCAGGCCATCCCCTCCATTTGGACTGTGCTCCCAATTTCTCCTCAGGCTCACTCTCTCACCTCTAGTGACTGTACACAAATGCTATCTTTGCTAGAAGACCTACACTCAACCATCTGTGAAATCACACCCCTCCCATCCAACTCCCAGTCTCCTTGTTGAACTCGAGAGGGGACACTTTGCATATTAGCCCAGACTCCCACACTTGCCTATCTTGCTTGACGTTTTATTTTTGCACGGCAGTTACCACCTTCTAACGAACTGTAGCCTGTATATATTTGCTATGTCTTTTAGAAACTGCCTGGCTCCCTGCCCCTGCCCACAGACACCCATGCAGCACACACACGGGCAAATGCGCTCCCAGCCTCTCCTCTGGGGCAGGTCCTTGCTTCATGCACGAATGTCTCCCAAGAACCAGCCAGAACTTGGCACACACAAGGAGGGACACGCTTTAGCACAGACGCATTGGTGAAGGAAGGAGGGCGAAAGGGAGGAAAGAGCATCATTACTAAGGTTACATATCACACATGATAACAAGTAATTGAGAAAAACTGGTCTTTGCATCCTGAGGCAGTCATGCCTTTTTGTCAGCAACAGAAATCAACTGTGCCTGACTGGTGGGAAGGAGAAGGTACTTCGAGGTCTGGGAGTAGCTCACAGAAGAGGAGAGAAAACCAAACCTTTGGGCCTTACAAAGCAGTGGCCTCCAAACATGACTGCTTTCATAGCCCCCGAGGGGAATATTCAAAAGCTACCTGGTACATTTTGAAGTTGGAATTTAAACTTGGTCATCATAAGTTTTAAAATTTCAAAGGATGAGATTTCTAGCAAAGATGGCACATGTTGACATTTAAAAATGAAATCTCTCCTACCTTTCTCTAAAGTGTATCAAATGGAATCTACATTTCCAAGCCATCTGATAGCCACCGTCCTCTATTAAAAAAATCTCAAACAGCCCTGGCTGGTTTGGCTCATTGGATAGAGTGCCGGCCTGCAGACGAAAATGTTCTGGGTGTGATTCCGGTCAAGGCCCATGCCCAGGTTGTGGGTTTGATATCTGGTAGGGGGCATGCTGGAGGCAACTGATCATTGATTCTCTGTCTTCATTGATGTTTCCGTTTCTCTTTCCCTCTAACTTCCCCTCTGAAATCAATAAAAATATGTTAAAAAAAAACAAAACAACAACAACCCCAAACCACTACCCTGGCCGGGTAGCTCAATTGGTTGGAGCGTCCTCCCTATGTGCCAAGGTTTTGGGTTTGGTTCCTGGTCAGGGCTCATACCAGGTTGTGGTTCAATCCTGGTCAGAGTGCATATGGTGTTTCTCTTTCTCTATCCCTTCCCCTCTTTCAAATCAATCAATCAATGCCCAACAACTCAAAACATGAGCAGATCCTTCTTTAATGATTTAAAATTTTACATTTAGTTCCCTTTCTTCTTGTGCTTTCATTTGTATTCACATTCTGCTTATTTCACAGAATTTTACATTTGAAACTCTTCCATAGCTCATCCTATAATGCTTCTCTGTAGTAAAAATGCTACATTTACAAAAATTGAAATTTTAAAAATGTCTGGGATCATAAGGAGCATATGATTAATACAACATATATATTTTATACATTTTGATAAATCCTAATTAAATACAAACATGAAATTTTATTGAATGCCTGTCAATGAGGTAGATGGTGCTGTTTTATATATTTGTCTTTATAATTAACTAGAGGCCTGGTGCACGAAATTGTGCACAGGTAGGGTCCCTAGGCCTGCCTGGTGATCAGGATCGATAGGGGCCTCCCGGCTGCCAGGCCTTCCTTTCCCAGCCCCTGGTGGTCAGTGTATGTAATAGCAAGCAAACACCCGGTCTCCCTGTTGAACTCACGAGGGGACACTTTGCATATTAGCCTTTTATATATATATATATATATATATAGAAAAAGACTCATGTATTCATTAAAGAATATTACTGCTAAAATGAGGCAGACACCACATCAATGCTATTTCTGTTTTTCATTGTGATAATTGTAAGTGCTAGAAAATCTTGTTCATACAGATGGAAGTGTAATAGGGTTGCCAGATGTAATCTTCCTTACCTGCTCCCTCCCTGCCCCAAACATAGGACACCCAGTTCAATTTAAATGTCAGAGAAATAAAGAATAATTATTTTAATTACTATATCCCAAACATTGCATGGGACATGCCTACAATAATTTGCTTTTTTTAATCTATAATTCAAACTTAGCTGGGAAATTCTAGAATGTTTTTTATCATAGCAATATAATTCAATTCTGTGAACACCTGAGTTATAGGCTAAAAATCACATATGGTCAATTGAAAAAAAAGGTTTTTAATAACTTGTCAGTTAATAGTGATTATGCCTTCCTTAAATTACAAAAGCAAAAATTGGAAGCCAATGATGTGTAAAAAGTGGTTTGCCACTGGTTTACTTTCTTAATACTTACATTAATAGTTTGCATTGTCTCTTTATTTTTGCTCCGTAGGGAAGACGCTCTGCTCAGATACTGGATGGGGAAGAAATGTGCTTTTCTTTGACAAAGTAAAATGATGATGGTGACCAAGGAATTAATCATGGGTATCAGGTCCTGGAAGATGAGAATCTGGACATTAAAAAAAAAATCATCCACATCCTCTCAAACTCACCCGATTGGAAGTTTCCAGGTATTCCGTGTCCTAGTGCTTTGGGGGTGCTATGACAAGATCCCATAGAGTGGTGGCTTAGAACCAACCAACATTTCCTCCTTGTGGTCTCCTTTAGTTTTTTCTTCTCTGTGAAGCTCTTTATCTGCGCTTCAATTCTGAATGATAGCTTTGCTGGGTAGAGTAATCTTGGTTGTAGGTTCTTGCTATTCATCACTTTGAATATTTCTTGCCACTCCTGTCTGGCCTGCATAGTTTCTGTTGAGAAATCAGCTGACAATCATATGGATGGTCCCTTGTCGGTAATTAACTGTTTTTTTTTCTCTTGCTGCTTTTAATATTCTCTCTTTGTCTTTTGCTCTTGGCATTTTAATTATGATATGGTCCTCTTGCGATTCCTTTTGTTTGGGGTTCTGTGCGCTTCCTGGACTTGTAAGTCTATTTCTTTCACCAGGTGGGGGAAGTTTCTGTCATTATTTCTTCAAGTAGGTTTTCAGTATCTTGCTCTCTCTCTTCTTCTGGCACCCCCATAATTTGAATATTGGTATGCTTGAAGTTGTCCCAGAGGCTCCTTACACTATCTTCAATTTTTTGGGTTCTTTTTTCTTTTTGTTTTTCCAGTTGGGTGTTTTTTACTTCTTTGTATTTCAAATCTTTGACTTGACTTTTGTAATCCTCTAGTCTGCTGTTGGATCTCTGTATATTAGTTTTATTTCAGTCAGTATATGCTTAATTTCTAGTTGGTCCTTTTTCAAATCCTTGAGGGTCTCACTAAATATATCAGCCTTTTCTAGAAAATTCTTGAAAAACCTTATAACCATGGTTTTGAACTCTATATCCAGTCATTTGCTTTCCTTCATTTCTTTCATTTGTGGTCTGTTTCTTTTTCTCCACATTTAGGCTCCACATTTAGGCTGCTTCCCTGAGTTGACAGAATGGCTTTGTGTACTAGGTGTCCTATAGGGCCCAGTGGCTCAGCCTCCCATTACCTGAGGTGGACACTCTTGGTGCACCCCTTTGTGGGCTGTGTGCACAGTCTTGCAGTTAAGCCTTGATTGTTGTTGGTATCACTGGAAAGAACTGACCTCCAGGCCAATTGGCTGTGAGGATCAGCTGTGTTTATGCAGAAAGAACTTTTGTGCTGGAGACACCCTTATGAGGCAAGACTTGCTTCTGTGGGGCTTTGATGCTCACTGAGTCTGCCCCAGAGTGTGACCTTTTTGGATCTGAGGAGTTGTAATCTGGATGGTCCTACTCTGACCCCTGGGTACACTGGCTCTTGGATCTCTAAGGAGGTGCTAATTTAGCCTCTGCTTGAGGCCACCCAGCAGGAGCTACGGAGAGATCTGCAGATTCCTCTTCTTTGTGTGGGTTTTGGAGGTGCCCAGATGAGGCCCAGCTGTGAAGTAATGCAAGCTGCTGTGGGGCCTTGGGCCTTCTTTTGGATGTTCTGGGTCTCTCTGACTCAGCTGCAGTTTGATAGGTAATTTTAGATTTCAAATGACCAGGCCATTCTTATGCAAAAGCCTCTGCACACAGCCTGGATGGGGCCGAGTCTCAGGGCAGAGCAAACAGCAATGGCTTCTTGACAGTCCTGCCTTAAGAGGCCCCCAGGTTTCAGTGTCCCTGGGTAATCGCTGCAAGCACCTCTGAGAGAAAGCCACCCTCAAGTTCTGCCCACTGCTAGACAGTCCAGTTTCTCCCCATATGAGTCTGGGTCCCCCGAGTTTCTCCCAGAACTGGAGTTCAGAGCAGCCGGGAGCTTGTGTCTCCTTCAGTCTTGAAAAAGCCAGCCGAATACTCAGTTGCCATCCCTCTCCGTGCACGCGCCTCCATACCTCTGCCCTTTACTTCCGTAGTTTCTCTGAGTCTCAGTGTGCTTTTCTCTTCCCCTCTAGCTGTAGAATTTCCACTCAGCCAGCCTTCCTGTGGTTCTGGATGATGTCTGTTTTGTCTTTTAGTTGTAGTTTTAAATTTTTATTTATTTATTTATTTATTAAAAATATATTTTATTGATTTTTTACAGAGAGGAAGGGAGATAGTTAGAAACATTGATGAGAGAGAAACATTGATCAGCTGCATCCTGCATGCCCCCTACTGAGGATGTGCTCACAACCAAGGTACATGCCCTTGACCGGAATCGAACCTGGGACCTTTCAGTCTTCAGGCTGACGCTCTATCCACTAAACCAAACCGGTTTCAGTCAGTTGTATTTTTGAAGTTGTTGTGCAAGGTGGCAAGTTCAGGTATTTATCTATGCCACCATCTTGGTTTCTCTCAACAATGAGATCTATTTGACACTCTGAGCTAAGGATCGCTTTGAGGCTTCAGAGGGAAGGGAGGTTATCGCAGGACAAGAAGAAGAGCAGATGTTCAGTAATTAGTCTTTTGTCCTGCCCTACAGATAGGTCAAACAAAGGTTATCTCTAAAAATCTCTTATTTTGGTCAAGGCCCCTAATTCAAATTATCTTAGGTAGTTAAGATGGGATAGAAGTTTCTTTGGAGCTCATAAGGTCTTGGTGGCCTTTGATTCAAAACAATTCACACACCAGGTACATCTTGGGGCAACTCATTCTGAACCCCTACTGTCCTCTTAGGACAGGGTTGGGGAACCTTATTTCTGATAATGGCCATTTAGGTATTTATAACATCATTTGCGGGCCATACTAAATTATCAAGTTAAAAATTAGCCTGCTATATTTGGCAAAACATTTACTTAACTCACCCCTAAATGTCTCAGCAGGACCAGACCAAACGGTTTTGTGGGCCTTTTATGGCCTACTTCCCTACCCCAGTCTTAGGAAGTAATTAAGGTTTAAATGAAATCATAAAGGTGGGTCCCTGATCAGATAGAATTAGTGACCTTATTGGAGAGAGACCAAAGAGTGCAGCACATGTGTGTGTGCATGCATATGTGTGCATGTATGTGCGTGAGCATGTGTGTGCGTGTGTATGTACCTAGAAAGGCCACGTGAGGACACGGCAAGAGGGTGGCCATCTGTAAACCAGAAAGAGAGCTCTTAATAGGAACTGAATCAGCTGGCACTTTGAGCTGGGACTTGCAGCCTCCAGAGTAATGAGAAAATAACTGTGTTCTTTAAACCATCCAGCCTGTGGTATTTTGTTATGGCAGCCTGAGCAGACTGCAGAAGAGCTAAAATGCACTGGATGCACTAAACAGAAATGAGGGTTCTAGTGCATGTAGATGTTAGAGCCTGTCACAGTCAGCCTTAGAAGAAAAGAGAGCCCAGACCTGTACTTGGTGTGGGTTTTGTTGCTGCGATTGCTAAGGTCCTGAGTAATGAGACGAACTTACAAGAAGCTCTGTGTGCCAACCACTGGCCTCAGGGCATGGCTCAGCGGGAGCAGTTTGCACCCTGTCCAGGCGCTCTCTGTGGTCAGCGCTGACCCTGGCTTTTGTGGCTCTCAAGGAAAACAAATCCAGAACCCTAAGACTAAGCCTTAACGCCCCTTTCAGCAGAAAACTAGTTGGAATAACCAGAATAGATCTTCACATTTCTTCCCTGCATCCTTGTCACTTAAAAAAAAAAATCCTTACCAAAGGATGTTTTCATTTATATATATATATATATGAGAGAGAGGGAGGGAGGGAGGAGAGAGAGAGAAAGGTCAATGTGAGAGAGAAAGATTGATCAGTTGCCTTCCACAAGTGCCCTGACTAGGGATGAAACCCACGTCCTAGGTATGTGCCCTGACCAGGAACCGAACCCACAACTACTTGGTGCACAGGATGATGCTCAACCAACTGTGCCACCTAGCCAGGGCTCCTGCTCCTCACTTTTCCAGTCCCACACCCCTCAGACCTGTCCCTGCCTGCCACACAGCAATCCCTTAAAAGAGTGCTTTTACATTTACAATGATTTCTTTAACAGAAGATCACAGATTCACTTAGTTATTTAGAAACCAAAGTTATAATACAGGACTTCATAAATCTGACCATGGCTTTTTAAGAATCTTGGGAGAAAATAGCAGAGGGAAAGTAATATTTGAAAGCAAACATTGTTTTTCAACTTCCTTTTGTGTATTTGTTGGGGTGACTGAAATATCAAATTCAACTAATAACCTGTATAACTTTGGTACCATGAAAATACCTAAATGAGGGATAACCATTGTGTTTATGAATCTGTGTTCATTACAAGTTCTTTGAGCTCATTTCCACAAAGTAGCCTTGACTTCAGCTCTTTTTTTTTTTTTAAATAAGGCAAGTCAGTGAATAATTTTTTTTTTAAAATTGAGATACAGACTTAGCCAGTTTGGCTCAGTAGGTAGAACATCAGATTGTGGACGAAAGGGTCCTGGGTTTCAGTCTGTTCAAGGGCACGTACCTCGGTTGTAGGCTCCTCCTCAGTCCAGGTCTTGGTCAGGGCATGTGCAGGAGGCAACCAATTAATGTGTTTCTCTGTCTTTCCCTCTCTCTCCCACTCTCCCTAAAAATCAATGGAAAAATATCCTTGGGTGAGGATTAAGAATAAATAAATGAATAAATAAATAAAAGAAATTGAGATACAATTGACACATAACATTATATTAGTTTCAGGTGTTGAACATAATGAGTTCATATATGTATATATTGTGACATGATCGCCATAGCAAGTCTAGTCTCAGGAAGAGGAGGCCAACCCTCACAGGGGAAGCAGAGTCCTGAGCAGCAAACTCGGGTTCTCCTGAAGATGTGGTCTGCGCCCCTGACCGCAGCCATCTCTGAAGACCATACCACCTGCCGCACCCCAGTTATGTGCGCTAATAAAGCCCTCGTTAACTTTAATTTCGTCTGGGTTGCTTTCTGATTTGCATGCTGCACTAGTTTCCTCTTGCTGCTGCAACCAATGACTTCCAACTCAGTGGCTTCAGACAACACTTCTGTATTATCTCCCGCTGATGGAGGTCAGATGTCTGAAAGGTCTAAGAGGCCAAAGCGGAGGCGTCGGCAGAGCGAGCTGTGCTCCTTCTGGAGTCTCTGCGAAGAACCTGCTCCCCAGCCCCACCCAGCATCCACGCTCCTGGCTCCTGGCCCCTTCCGCACATCACTGCCATCTCTCCTCCTACTGTCACCTTCCTTCTCTCTGACTCTGAGCCTCCGGCCTCCCTCTCACAAAGAGGAAATTACCCTGGACCCCCTCAGCTAACCCAGGATAATCCCGGGAAGCCAGAGCCTTAATTCGCTCACCTCTGCCACGGCCCTTTTGCCATGAAGATCACACAGTCACAGATTCTGAAAATCCAGACAAGAATATCTTTGGGGTCTCCTGTTCTGGTCTCACGCGTGCTCAGGGAGCAGACTCGCGACGGACCACAGGGAAGGTCGCTTAGTGGCAAAGCAGTGTCCTTCTGGCTTTCCAGCGCTGCCCTGGGAGTCGTGAGGGGGACCACTGGCTGGCAGGGCTGTGGCTGGCGGGGCCCTGCCCTGCATCTCGGCCTGTTCGGCTGCTCAGAAACACTGCAGGTAACTGCCACGAGGGTGCAGCTCGCTGGGGAAGGGGCCAAATACACGGCTCGTTAGAGGTTATTCCCACTCTCTCAGATGAGGATTTGAGGTCTCTGCCTCATAGAATAAAATGCTAATATTTAGACCTCGTTAAAAATAAAATAATAAATAGCCACAATAAATAGGAGACCGTGGCATAAAACATAGAGCTGATGGCCACCTTATGGCCAGAGATACGCATGGAACACGACATCCCTGAATTTCAAATGTCTGTAGAGGATCTTGCTCTTCTCCTTACGAAGAAGAAGACACAATATAACGGGAGGAGAGAAAAAGATGATCAGAAACAGAAGGAAAAGCCAGGGGAACGAGTGGGCTCTGCCCAACAGCTGGTTATATAATCCCAGACCGGACAGCCCCAGGAGGCAGGCTGGGCGACAGGGGCCGCCTCTCACCAAACGGCACTGCGCCGATGAGGAGCCCAGGCGAGGCGGCTCTGTGGCCCCCGACCACAGTAGCGAGGCCGAGGCCTGGACGCCTGTGGTTGTTCTCCAGGCCTGAGAAGATGCTCCCCATTTCTTCCCTTTCAAATCTGAAAGGAAATGACAGGAACAAAGGAGTGACTTTTAAGACCTAAGCCACCCACTGGATTAGCAATTTTCAAGCACCCTCTAGGGCAGTTAGAGGCTCTTTTGCTGATCCTGGATTTGGGCTTGCTGGGCCAGGGCTGGCTCTGGGGTGGGCTGGGTTGGCAGAGGAGGCTGCCTGCGTGTGGATGAAGGGGGCCTGGGGTCTGCCTTCTGAGCAAAGAGCAGTGGATGGTTTGCGTAGCCATTCAAGGCAGCGGATGGAGAGCGAGCTGGGAACCCTGCGGTCAGGAGAGATGGCCCAGCTGACAGAGTTGAAGGAGTCTGGGAAGGCTCATTGGTAACAGGACTCTGTAAGGAGGGGCCTTACATTTTATCCTTTATTGATTTCAGAGAGAGCAAGGGAGAGAGCGGGAGGGAGAAAAACATTGATGTGAGAGAATGAAGCATTGGTATCCTGTCTCCAGCACACACCCCTCCTGGGGATCGAGCCTGCAACCCAGGCATATGCCTTGACCAGAATTGAATGGTGAACTCCTGGTTCATGGGTCGATGCTCCGCAACTCAGCTACACAGGCCAGGCAGGAGTGGCCTTTTAAAATTTGTCCAGAGCAGGTTCAGGGAAGTCCAGCCTCCCCGTCTCCTTCCATGACCCCGGGTTGCACCTCCCCTCCCACCGCACCGTCCTCAGAGGCTGTGGCTTCCCTTAGCCACACGACCGCTAAGCTGTATATGGACATCTTTTGTGCTATGCAGCGTTCACCTTACATTCTGCATCATCGAGAAGAGCACGTCTCCTCTCCGCTGCTAGCCTGAAGGCTCGCTCGGACGCAGCCTCACCCATGTATACCTGCATCTTCCGTAGCCATGAGCAGAGGGTCTTGCACAGAAAGGTCTTGGAAAAATATTTGTTGAAAGAACAAATGAGTGAGAACCCCAACATTCACTCAGGAACATGAACTCTAAGGCGGTTTTACAGCGTCCCCTTTCAATGATGCCTTGATAAGACGTAAGGGAATGGACATTGACCTCCCCTGCCTTTGCCTCCCCCAGCTGACAGCAGTCCAGAGCCTCATCTGCAGTAAAGGAGGACAAGAGAATGCAAACTGCGGAACTGCAGAGCCTGCCCAAGTCTCCCCAGAGACCACAGCTCCCTCTTGCAGTCAATGCATCGTTCTAGGGTGGTCAGTGGGCAGGGGGTGTGCCCCTTCAATTCCAGAAGCAAAGCCTGAGAATGCGAAGTAAAGGGTTCCTATGTAACAAAGATTAATGTGTTCTCTGTGTTCATGTTCCTTAAAAGTCAATTATCTTAAATACCTCAACATTTTTGCTTCTAAAATAACTTCCTACCCAAGGAGAAAGTGGCATGCAAATAGAATAATTTCTCTTAAAAATGAAGACTCACCGAAGAATGATATGGGGGCCCTAGTGGGTCTGGCTCAGTGGATTGAGCGTTGGCCTGCGAACTGAAAGGTCCCAGGTTTGATTCTGGTCAAGGGCACATGACCGGGTGGTGGGCTCGGTCCCCAGTGGGGGACTTGCAGGAGGCAGTCAATCTATGATTCCCTCTCATCATAGATGTTTCCATTGATCTCTCTCTCTTCTCTCTCTCCCTTCCTCCCTCTTTGAAATAATATATATATATACACACATGTATTATTTTGTTAAAAAAAGATTTACATGGAAAATACCAAGCTTTATGATGAGATAAGATATATTGTAGCATATCTTTCTAGATATATCACTAAGGGCTAAATGGTGCCCCTTCCCACTTTCATATGTTGAAGTTCTAATTCCCAGCACCTCAGCATGTAATTATATTTGCCGAGGCAGTTCCTTTAAAGAGGTAATTAAGTTAAAATGAGGTCATTAGGAGGACCCTGATGGCATCTGACTGGTGTCCTTACGGGAAAGGGAAATTTGGGCACAGACTTGTACCGAGGGAAGACGATGGGAAGACACAGCGAGAAGATGACCATGGACAAACCAAGGAGAGAGGCCTCAGAAAGAGCCGACCCTGCTGGCACCTTGGGCTCAGACATCCAGCCCCTAGAACTGTGGGAAACACATTCCTATTGTTTGAGCCGTGCAGTCTGTGGCACTTTGTCATGGCAGCCCTACGATGGTATGACAATCCTATTTTAATTTTTTTTTAATTAAATCTTTATTATTCAGATTATTACATTTGTTTCTCTTTTTTTCCCCTCCATAGTACCCCTCCACCCAGCTCCCACCCTCCCTCTGCCCTTAGCTCCCTCCCATTGATCTCATCCATAGGTGTATGATTTTTGTCCAGTCTCTTCCTGTATACCCTTCACCCCTTTGCCCCTAAGAATTAACAGTCCACTCCCTTTCTGTGCTCCTGATTCTATTATATTCACCAGTTTATTCTGTTGATCAAATTTTTAATTCACTTAATTTTTAGATTCACTTGTTGATAGCTATGTATTTGTTCATAATTTTTTGTCTTTTACCTCTTTCTTCTTCCTCTTCTAGAAGAG
>PVJN01052250.1:0-14172 GCA_004026805.1 Lasiurus borealis | reverse complement strand
TCCTCCTCCTCCTCCTCCTCTTCCCCCTCCCCCTCCCCCTCCTTCTCCTCGGAAAGGGCCTGGCGTATCCCAGTCCTCCCTCTGATTGTGGATCTGACCTCGGGTCAGTGTGCCCCACCCCTTCAGAACAGCAAGACCGACTGGTGGTTATAACTCTGAGAGTTAAAATGCTTCTGTGACTACGAGCCCTTTGAAAAATTCAGCTCAGAACGTGTTTCACGTCCACCGGGGAATTGTGTCCGTGTAAAACGAAACAGAGCCATGTGTGTGTGTTGTACACCGAGGGGCCGGATGATGGTGATCTCTGAACACATAGTCACGTGGCCACTCAGTGTGTGTGTGCGTGTGTGTGTGTGTGTGTGTGTGTGTATTAGTGGCCGGATGATGGTGACCTCTGAACACATAGTCACCTGGCCACTCAGTGTATTTATATATTAGAGTCCAGGTGCATGAATTCGTACAGGGGTGGGGTCCAGGCAGCCTGGCCAGGAGGAAGGGACATGGGCGGTTGGCTGCCTGCCTGCTGGTCGAACTGCTGGTGGAAGGGACAATATGCTTATTAGCCTTTTATTATAGAGGATACACACTGAGTGGCCAGATGGTTATGTGCTCAGAGATCATCATCACCTGGCTGCTCCATGTACAATAAACACACACACACACACTGAGTGGGCGGATGGTTATGTGCTCTGAGATCATCATCACCGGGCCCCTCAGTGTTCAATAAACACACACACACACACACACACACACTCTGAGTGGCCAGATGGTTATGCGCTCAGAGACCCTCCTCCTCTGGCCGCTCCGCGTGTGAACGGTGCGTGGCCCTGTGGCCTGGGCAGGTTTGCTCCTCACCCGCCGACCACAGGGGCCACCTGGGACATTCACCCCGGGGCTGGATCGGGGCTGGTTTCTGAAAACACGCAATTAAAGTGACCTCCTCCCTTGCCCTCTCCCCCTTCCCCCCCCCCCCCGGGACACAGATCTGCATTGAGGGCAGAGACCACCCTCCCCACTGCTGCTTGCGGCTCTGAACGCCCCGAGGGCGCGCCGTGGAGGCGATCTCGGACCTTTGGCATAAACATCTAGCTGTCTCCGGCGGCGGGGAATCCTCTGCCCCCTCCTGGCCTCTGCTCCCAAGTGACGGATCTGCAGCTCTCACCGCCGCCCCGGGGCGGCCGGGAAGTAGCCGGGGCCACGTGTGCACCTGTCAGAGACGACGGTCAAACCAGCCTTTTTCCGTCCGCGGGAAACTCTGACCGGCAGGCCGACGCGAGACGTGTATTCATGGAGAGACGGGGCTGCGAATCTCAGCTCCAGCTGAGGGAGCCGGTGAGGGTGGCCGCCGGGCCCCCCGCGTCTCCTCCCTGTGGCTCCCACCCTCCATTTCCTGAAAATGAAAAACAAACGAACAACAACAACAACAAAAAAATCACTGAGACCGGCTTGGCTCAGTGTATAGGGCATCAGCTTGCGGACTGAAAGGTCCCAGGTTCGATTCCGGTCGGGGGCAGGTGCCTTGCTTGCGGGCACATCTCCACAGTGGGGCGTGCAGGAGGCGGCTGATCGATGTCTCTCTCTCATTGATGTTTCTGACTTTCTATCCCTCTCCCTTCCTCTCTGTGAAAAATCAATAAAATATATTTAAAAAACAAAAAACCGGCGACAGCAGAGCCACATACATCACAGGCCGGGGCTCACACGCTCAGAGAAAAACCTGTTAAGAAACTAAATGCGTGTTTAAGACTCTCCCGTGTGGAGGAGCCCGCCTGATTAATGGCCACCAATTTGTGTGCCGCTCGCGGGCCGAGCGTGTAAATCGGAGAGGTGGCTCGGCGCCTGTCATCACCACCTGCCGTCCGGTGTCCCCGCCTGGCTGGGCCGGGGGGTAGGGGTGGGGCGGGGGAGGGGAGGCAGAAGGGTCAGGGCGGACGGCCAGACCCATACCCATGACACTGGCGTGCAAAACAGACCCCCATTGCAGGCTCCATCCCCGGGGTGGGGCGTGCAGGAGGCGGCTGATGGATGTTTCTCTCTCATTGATGTTTCTGGCTCTCTGTCCCTCTCCCTTCCTCTCTGTGAAAAATCAATTAAAAATATATTTTAAAAAACAAAAGAAAAATAAACTCAAGTTTCACGCGGGCACGTGCGCATCTGAACACCAGGAGAGCAGTGGCGGGGACGCTCCCCCGGCGGGTGGCGGCCTGAGGAAGGATGGTGACCCCGGGAAAGGACGAATCTGGGGACTCGTTTTATAATCTGGGACGTAACTGGATGCTTCCGTCCTGGATAACCATCCGGGCCACGTCCCGGGGGTACGACAGACGCTCAGACGAGGTAATCACAGCATCTTTGCTGCAGGGACGGGGGGTCCGCACACACGTGTGCAGCACAGCCAGGCGGCCCCGTCCGGTCTGAGCCGGTGACAGGCATGTACCGGCAGCCTCGTCGGATGCAGCACCGCACACAACGGGCTGGGCAGGGAGCCCTGGCCGCCGGGACCTGGGCCAGGACAGCCGGCTCTCCAAGGTCACTGCCGCCGCGGCTGCCGGCTCCTGTGGCGGGAACTCGCTCGGGGAGCAGAGAACGTGGCGCCTGCCAAGCAGCTGGCGAGCGGGCCATCTGCTCACCGAGCGCCGTTCACTCTCTCCCCGGCGCCGGCCGGCTCTGCTCTTACGTAACACAAGGACGGAGGTTTCAGGGACTGACGTTCCCCTGCTGGGCCGCGGGTTCCATTTCTCCCGGGCGCATGGCGGCCCCAGCCAATGCGAGAGCTCACTTGGTGAGGGTTGACCTATGAACCAGGAGGTCACAGTTTGATTCCCAGTCAAGGGCACAGGCCCAGGTTCTGGGTTCCATCCCCAGTAGGAGGCGTGCAGGAGGCAGCCGGTCCATGGTTCTCTCTCCTCATGGATGTTTCTATCTCTCTTTCCCTCTCCCTTCCTCTCTGACATCAATAAAAACATATAAAAAAAAAAAGAAGGAATTCCCCAAAGCCTTCTCCCTCTCCCTCTCCCCTCCTCCCTCCCCCTTTCCCTCATCCCCTCTCTATTTCCCTCTCCCTCCCCTCTCCTTCTTTTTCTCTCTCTCCTTTCCCCCTCCCCCTCTCCCTCTCCTCTCCCTCTCCCTTGAACTGCTCACCACGCCCTCTGAAAGGTCCGTGGCCAGGAGGGCATGGGTCAGGGCGTGGGAGACAGTCTGTGAGGGACATTCGGAGGGACCCCTGGATGGGCTGCCGGGGTCGTGAGGTCGGAGGAGAGAGCGAGGCGGGGACGGTGCATTTCCAAACTCAGCCACAGCCCAGAGGTGCCTCTTCTTCCACTCGCAGCAACGCCGTCTTCCGTGAAGCCCTTCTTAAGACGCAGCATGCCACGCCGCTTCACGTCTGATTTGCAGCCGAGACCGCATTCACGGCGACGTCACGAAAGCAGTGAGGAGGAGCTGCTTTTTTAAAAAAGAAAACTTCCAGGAAGATGGGCCGCGCCGACGTGTGGAAGCCAAAGTCTATTTACACTCACAGATGCGCCCGAAACCGGGCTCAGGGCCAGGCCTCCGCATGCCCCCCGGCTCCGCCACGGTTCTCACACAAATATGGTGGCACCTCGAGGTACGAGTTTAATTCGTTCCGTCACCTTGAGGCGTGGGAAACTAGGAAACGCTCGAGTCGCGGTAAACGGGTGTTTCTAAAGTACAGAGGTGATATGTTAAAATCGTGTGCAGCCGGCCGATCGGCGAGAAGACTCCTATCTCAACTGTTGCTCGTATTTCAAAGCAAAAATCGCTCGCTTGACGGCTCGTATCTCAAAAATCTCATATGTGAGGGCACTCGTATCTCGAGGTACCACTGTAACGCTGTTGGGGAAGCAGAGGAGGGAGGCGGAAGGCATTCTGACTGCAAAGCCCCGGAGAAGAGCACAGCACCCTGGGAAGGGAGCCAGAGGGGGCGCAGCCTGGGCGGGCAGAGAGCAGACAGAGGAGGAGACCGCCTGCTGTTCACAGCTTTTACCGGGGGCGCCGGGGGAGGAGACGCTCGGGGTTCTTTGTTCAGAGACTGGCTCAGCCTTGTACGGACTAGAAGCCCCAGCCCCGGCGGCCGCCCGTTTCTGGCCCAGAAGCTGAGCTGCCTGGGCGTCGAGAACACCGTCCCACAGACACAGCCTGGTGGGTCGCGGATCTGACTGCGGGTGACGCAGCTGGTGGCGGGCGGACGTTAAAAGCCAGAGAGGGCTGAGACCGGTGTGGCTCAGTGGATGGAGCGTCAGCCTGCGGACTGAAGGGTTCCGGGTTCAATTCCGGTCAAGGGCATGGATGTCTCTCAGAGAAACCGGGGAAACGGGCTCGTCCTTGGTCCCAGCTGATGACGCGTCCTCCCGAGCTGCGGGGAGCACAGGAGCTGCCCCTCCTGCAGGCCCGTGGGGGTCCCCCCCCCCCCCGAGAGCCAGGCTCGTGCTCCCCGGGGCCCAGGCTCTGGCCCAGCCCTCTGCCGCCCCCGAGCTTGTGATGAAGGAGACGGATCGGGAGTGGGCGGGCGCCTGGGGCAGGTGGCAGGTCCTGAAGGTCCCACAGCCGGAGGGTGGAGAGGGCGAGAGGCCGGGGAGGCGCCAGGAGGCGCCCTCGTCATCGGCCAGATGGGCGCTCGCAGGGACCTGGCCAGGAGCCGGGGCCCCGCCGCCGGGGGCCTGTCCTTGAGGAGGGGCTGTGACTGCCGCCTGCAGACTCCCTGCAGCTGCCGCACCTGGAGGGGCTCTGGCGCCATCTGGCGGGCGCCTCCGGGGGCGCGGCTGCAGGACACCCCGCAGCAGCGGCTCTCCACCTCCCTGAGGCCGCGGCCCTTTAATGCAGCTCCTCACGGGGTGGTGACCCCCAACCATACAATGATTTCCGTGGCTACTTCATCGCTGTCATCTTGCTACTGTCATGAACTGTCATGTAAATATCTGATAGGCAGGATGTACTTTCATTGTTACACATGGAACATCATTAAAGCACAGGGATTCATCACAAAAACAATACGTAATTACATATTGTGAAATATTTACTTCTAATGACAAATAAATGAAATGTTGTCTTGAATCGTGGTGTAGCATGGGCAACAGTCTTCCTAGGACAACAGTAAACGACACGGCTACACGTTGCTGCACCGAGGAGCGGTGTGTTGGTGCCTAAGACCATGGGAAATAGGTGTTTTCCGCTGGTCTTAGGCGACTCCTGTGAAAGGGTCGTTCGACCCCCAAAGGGGTCGCGACCCACAGGTTGAGAACCGCTGCCCCACAGCCTGTGCAGCTTCCACACACACTTCTCTCGGCTCCCGGGAGCCGAAGGGCTGAGGCTGAGCAGCCACAGGCGCGGGCAGCAGTGGGTGAGGGGCAGAGGAGTGGGTGAGAGGCCCGGTGTGAAGGCAGCACCGGCTGCCGAGGGTGGAAACAGGACGTGGAGGGAAAGTGAGAAACGGTGAGAACGGGGCACGTCGCCCCGGATGGAAGGAGACTCGTGCGTGGGGACGAGGGCGTGTGGCAGAGGCCCCTGGGGGGGGGGGGGGACAGGGCAGGCACAGCACCAGGAGGTGGACACGGGGAGACAGGAGCCGCCTACGGCGCCGGCTTCGTGGGCCTGCGCTCCAGGGACAAGTTCGGAGCCAAAGGTCAGAGCGGGGGTCAGTGGCTGATGGGCATTGAACCTCCTGGTCGGCACACGCCACGCCCCTCAGCCAAAGCACGTGGAGAGAGCACGCCGTGGATCCCAGCCCTGCCCGGTTGGGCTCACGGTCGGCCTGCAGGCTGCAGGGTCCCGGGTTCAACTCCAACCGAGGACACGTACCTCGGCGGCAGGCTCCGGCCTGCGGGAGGCCACCCGGGGATGGGTCTCTCTCACAACCGTGTTCCGCTCACTCTCCTTCTCCTTCCCACTCGCTCTGAAAAGCAATGGAGCCCTAACTGGTTTAGCTCAGTGGATAGAGCGTCGGCCTGCGGACTGAAGGTTCGATTCCAGTCAAGGGCATGGACCTGGTGGCGGGCACATCCCCAGTGGGGGGCGTGCAGGAGGCGGCTGATGGATGTCTCTCTCTCATCGATGTTTCCAACTCTCTATCCCTCTCCCTTCCTCTCTGTGAAAAATCAATAAAATATAATAAAAAAAAAAAGACAGAAAATGGGTTTGTGACTTCTTCCCCGCAGGGCGCTCGGTCCCACTCCCTCCGTCCTGAACGTGAGGCCTCGGGGTCACGCCGGCCGCCACCGGTCCCTCGGGGCCATGCGACACCTCACTGCCCAGCTTTTTGTCCAGAAACGGGCGTCCACGTCCCCTCACCTGTGGGGGCCACACCCAGGCACCTGTTTGCACAAACCTCAGAGGGACCGGCTTCCGAGTGCCCGCAGGAGGGACGGATGGAGGGACGGACGCACCGCCGTCCCCGCCCGGGAAATAAACGATTTGACAGCGACCTGCTGGGACGAGGCGAAACCGGGCCTCTGACCCCCTCTGCCTAAGGGCTGACCCCGTTCTGGACTCTGCGCCCGCAGGCCCCGCACCCATGTGGACCGTCTCCTGGCCCCGATGCTTTGAGGGAGAGAAGACGACCGAAGAGCCGTAACCCAAATCTCCCCGTGTAAAAATACACCCTCCCACAGGCTTTCTCTTTGGTCTTGTTTTCAGAAATACAGCGGCACCCCGAGATACGAGTGCCCTAACCTACGAGGTTTTTGAGATACGAGCCATGGAGCGAGCGATTTTTGGTTTGAAATACGAGCAACAGTTGAGATAGGAGTCATCGCGCAGATCGGCCGGCTGCACACGACCCACCCGTTTACTGCAACGCGAGCGTCTCATAGTTTCCCACGCCTCAAGGTGACGGAACGGATTAAACTCGTATCTCGAGGTGCCACTGTACTTACAAATCCCCTGGGAACTAGCCCTTCTCGGCGGTTTGACCTTTCACCCCTAATGGAGACCTTCCCAAACTCCTAAAGGAGGTAACTCCCTCTTTCCCCTCCCACCCAGCGTGCTGTTTCTATTGCCAATGCATCCCCTCCTCTGATACCCTGGTTTCGTGATGGGGCACCCTCCTTCCTGCCGGGTGCAGGGCTGGGGGCAGGTCTCCCAGAGGCAGGCGCTCGTGTCCTCACGGGATAAAGCGCAGGACAAGTGATGGGCACGCAGAGCGTCTGCCTCGTTTCTGAGGCGGGTCGTCCCGCTAACCCTCTCCTGACCCAGAAACGCTCCCCAGATGAGGTGAAGCTACACGTCTCCCACTTGCACGGAATGTCCCGTTTCTGCAGACTGAAAGGTCCCGGGTTCGATTCCGGTCAAGGGCATGTATCTTGGTGGCGGGCACATCCCCAGTGGGGGGCGTGCAGGAGGCGGCTGATGGATGTCTCTCTCTCATCGATATTTCTAACTCTATCCCTCTCCTGTCCTCTCTGTAAAAAAATCAATAAAATATATATTTTTTTAAAAAATCTCTGAAGAGAGCCAACATGTGTGTGCCCCTTAAATCTTCTCCGTCTCCTCAGCCCTCACACAAGGCGCACCCCTGAACCCAGAGCAGCCCTCTTCTCTGGGGATTTTCTGTTTTGTCAGTTCTCTCCCCCAGAGACCTGGAAGCCAGACCTGAGGGAGGGGCTGGTCCTGGGGAGGAGGTGATCCTGGGGATGGGGATGGAGAATGGGGATGGGGATGGGGGATGGGGGATGGGACTCCATCACTGTGGTCATCACCTGCCTTAGGGGAGGGGGCGGTGCCTTTTCCCACTGTTAAGTCTCAGGAAAAATCCCTGTCTGGTCCCACACTGGTCGTTATCCGATGGACGGAGGGATGGATGGATGAATGGACGGACAGATGGACAGACGGATGGGTGGGTGGATGGATGAATGGACCAATGGATGAACCAATGGATGGACGGATGGACGGATGGACAGACGGACGGATGGATGGATGGATGGATGGATGGATGGATGGATGGACAGATGGACGGATGGATGGACAGACAGATGGACAGATGGACGGGCGGACGGACAGCTGCGTCGCAGGTCCAGCGGTAGCAGTTGCCCCTCGGGGCTCCCATATGTGGACACGCTCTGGTTGGAACTCCTGACGGAGCGCGGGTCCTCGCGCAGCCTCGCAGCCTCCTGCTGAGGGAACCCCGGTCTGAATGGGGGTGCGGAGCGGCGGGCGGGCGGGTCTGGACGGGCGGGAGCCCCAGCTGCGGGAGAGGCGGCGGCTGGGAGCGGCTGTCTCTCCGCGGGGAGGGGGCGGTCCCTCCGCAGAGACGCGGCCTCCACACCCGCGTCCGGGAACAGCGGCTCCGGGCGGCCTCGGACCCTCTTCCAGGGAGCCGCTCCGTCCCGGTGCCGCTGGGGGGCGGGGCCCGGTCCGGTCCGGTCCAAATAGGGGGGCGCCCGCTGCCCGAACCCGGCGCCTCCCCCCTCCTCCTCCTCCCGGCGGAGCAGGGGCGCCTCCGGGGTTCCCATCCGGTGCCGGGCGGCACCCCGCGGAGGACCGGACCCGCCGCGCGGGGACGTCACGCGGGCCCCGCCCCCCTCGCCGCGCGGCTCCGAGTTTCCCGCAACCGCGGCTCCAAGTTGGGGCGCGGGAGGCCGTGCGCCCGGGCGCGGGTCCCTGGGCGGGAGGGAGGCGGCGCGGGGGCCGGTGCTGGGACCCCCTCCGGCCGGAGCGCCCCCCGCGCCCCCCGATCCCGCCCCCCGCGACACCCCCGCGCCCTCCGATCCCGCCCCCCGCGACACCCCCAGGACCGGGGGTCCTCGCTGCCCGGCGCGGCCGCAACTTTCCTGCCGGGGCGCCGCTCGGGGCGGGGGACGGGCCGGGGCGAAGTCGGGGCGCGGGCGATGGGCTAACGCCCTGGTCCCCCCGCCCCTGCGCCCCTGGTCCCCCCACGCGCGGTCCCCGGAGCAGAGGCGCCCGGACCCGCGTGGCGCTGAGCGGCGGCGGGAGATGGGGCCCCGCGTGGCGCCCCCGCGCGCGCTGCTCTGGGTGCTGTGCGCGCTGCTCCCGCGCCCCGCGGCCCCGCAGGCGCTGCGCATCGGTGAGTGGGGCCCGCGGGGGGCGGGGGGCGCGGGGCGGGGACCGGCGAGGGGGGTGCGGGATAGAGGGGGTGCGGGGGGGGTAGGTCTCCTCCCTCCGGGGCTCCCGCTCCCCCCGGGGTCCGGCTGCGGTGGTTGATCCGGGGGCGGGGAGCCCTCCCCAGCTCTGCGGGCACCTGCCCCGCCCCCTCCGCACGGGTCCGGTCCTGGGGCGCCGGGATGTGGTCGGAAGAGGGAACCACAGGACTGGGGGGTCCCCTCCAAGTTTTCTCCCTTTGCCCGTCCCTCCACGGGAGGCTCCCGAGTCCCAGCTTCCCGGCGGGGGTGTCCCGGGCTGAGGGTGCCCTGTGCTCCCCAGTCTGCGTCCTGGAGCTGAGCTGAGGGTCTGAGGGGGACCTGCTGGGTCTGGGCTTCCCGCCAGGGGTGAGGAGCGAATGGAGGGGCGGGAGGGGAGGATGCAGGGGGCGGCAGGTGTAGGCATCAGGCAGGTGTGGGCACCAGGGAGGTGTGGGCAGGTGTGGGCACCGGGGAGGTGTGGGCAGCAGGCAGGTGTGGGCATCAGGCAGGTGTGGGCATCAGGCAGGCGTACGCATGGGTCAGGTGTGGGTGCCGGGCAGACACAGGCAGGGACAGAGGCAGGTGTGGTCTCGGGCCCTGAGGGGCTGGGAGGCTGTTTGGGTGAGAAAGCGCCTCCCTTCCCCGAGGTTCCTCCAGACGGAACCCGCCTCCTCCCTGAGTCTCCCAGTGCCCCTCCCCGTCCAGCCGGGGTGCTCTGAGCCAGGAGGGGGGCTGTGTGTGTCAGGGGTAACCCCGGTCTCTCAGCCTCTCCAGCTCCCTCCCGACCTCCTGGGTCCTGCCTGACCTCCTGGGGCAGCTCCCACCCACAGGCTCCTGGGACCCGGGGGGACAGGCCAGGACCCGGGAACGTGCTGGGCTGCCTTTGCTCAGCCAGGCCCGCGGCGGCGGAGATTTCAGGGCGACGGTCCCGGGTCTGCCAGCCGTGAGCCAGCCTCGTGCCCACGTCCAGAACCCGGTCTCCTCACAGAAGGAACCGCCAGAGCCGCGGGCACAGCGCACGCCGGCCCGGCCCGCAGACACTGCCCGCACACGGGGGCCTGGCTCACTCTTCATGGCTTCTCAGCGCCATGGAAACCGGCGTTCGCTGCCAGAGGCCTGCCTGCCTCTCTACAGCCCATGCCGTCCGTGAGGTCCAACACGGGGCACAGGATAGGGCACGCGGGCGTGTGCATGTGCGTGTGTGCACATGTGTGTCTGTGTGTGTGTGTGTGTGTAGGAAAGGAGAGAGGATTATTGCAGCTTCATCACCTCTGCTCTCTCCTTCCTCTTTCCCACACTCGACCAGCGGGCGGCAGAGGGCCGGGCAGGCTCCTGTGAGCGTGTGCAGAACGTTCCGGGGCGGGCGGGCGGGCAGATGCGGGGACGGCCCCGCGCCCAGAGCCAGGACCCCTCTGCACTGCTTGTCCCAGTGCCACTGGCCCTCCCGCTGCCGAGGACGGCGAACGGCAGGGTCAGCTCTCAGCCCCGTTCATGTGGGTCTAACACCCCACACCCTTACACACCTTACACACCCCACACACCCTACACACACCTTACACATGCTACACTCCTCACACACCCTACACACCCTACACCCTACCCACCTGCACACCCCACACCTTACACACAGTCATACTCACACACACACCACATACACACACACTCACACACACACACTCACACATACACACACAGTCACATACACATACACATACACACACACGCACGGCGTTCTGGAGAAGAGAAGCCAACCCCACGTGCCCCCTCCGTGTCGGGGCAGAGGCGATGTTTCTGTGACGACCCACAAACGGCTCCCGCCCTCTCGGCTCACAGCCACTGGCGAGGGCTGGGTGGGGGTCGCCAGCGGTCACCTCCGCCTGCTGTCCGGACGCGAGGTTTGCGTGCGCCTCTCAGGCTTCCTGGACACACGTCCCGGGGACCCGGCCTGTGCTTTGCGTCCGAAACCCTGACCAAGGCCCGTGGCGCCGGACAATGTCATGGGTGAGAGGCGTGCAGTAGCGGCGGCTGTGGCTGTGCTGAACAGGCCTATGAGGGGGCAGTGGTGGCATTACCCAGAAGCCCCCTGAGCAGCGAGGGTTAAACCGCACCGTCCGCTCTCCCGGGTCTTCAGTGAACGCCAGCACCGGTCAGACCCGCCGAGGGAGCCCTGTGACTCGGAGAACAGCCGCCTGTTCTGACTCGCACCATCTCACCTAAGGGGGGGAGGACTCATGTCCCAGGTCACTCCCCCTGCACCTGCTTGTGGTTCCGCTTCCATCACCGAATCCTTTCATCGCCTTCCTGTTGGCTCCTCACGCTGCAGCCTGCACCCAGGGCTGGCGGCCTGCAGAGGCCTCAGCACCCGGGCAGATGGTGACAAGCACATCCTCTCCATGTGACAGCCCACGTCCTCCCGAACCCTTCACCGGGCCTTCCCCGCCGGCACTTCCTGTCTGTCTTCTCACTGGTTCACTCATTGGTTTAACCCCACCCCCAGGATGTCTTCCCATGGGCCTCCGGGGGCAGGGTAGAGAGAGGCAGAGGCAGAGGGAAACATGGACGGGAGATGAAGGCATCGATGGGCCACCTCCTGCATGAGCCCCGACCCCGGCCCCCGGCTGGGGAGGAGCCTGCAGCCGAGGCCTGTGTCCTGGACCAGAATGGAACCCGGAACCCCTCGGTCCGCAGGCCGACGCACCGTACTCTTTACTCCAAATGTCACTCTCGGGGGATTGAGCTTCTCTCCCGCTGCTGATTCCTCCTATCACCGCGAGGTCCATATATGAACAGCCCCAAGCGCCCCCGACATAGAGGTCCAGGCTGAGCCCCTAAGTGTAGTGGTTACCCCACCCCACCCCACCCCGGAACAGTGGTTTCCACCACCATCTGGAAAGACTCGTTTGGCCCTGTGCACTCACCCCGAGACAGCTGTCACTCACCGGCCTTTGAAAATCTGGTGTGTCTCAGTGGATAGAGCGTCGGCCTGCTGACTGAGGGGTCCCAGGTTCGATGCTGGTCAAGGACATGGATCTGGGTGGCGGGCACATCCCCAGTGGGGGGCGTGCAGGAGGCGGCTGATTGATGTCTCTCTCTCATGGATGTTTCTAACTCTCTCCCTCTCCCTTCCTCTCTGTGAAAAATCAATACAATATATTAAACACACACACACACACACACAAAACAAACGTGTCTCAGAAGAAATGTCAGTTGCTGTGCTGTTGGTATTTGGCTCTGCTGACTGATGAGTTTGCCGACCTCGGCCCTAGGACCGTAAGGAATGCAAACAGTTCGCTGTTGACAACTCATTCCCAAATGGCCCCCCTCAGAGTCAAATCCCCCCTCTCACCCCAGTGGAGTGTGTGCTCTATGTAGGGAACCACTGGGCTAGATCCACATCCACACCCACACGCACACGATCCTCTCTACACATCTCCCCGAAAAGCTGCTCCTCAAAAAAAAAAACGCTGTTTTTGGGACGTGAAACGGCGGGACCCGGTTGTTAAAATGAGGTGAAAGCAGGCAATTTGCATTTTCCTTATTTTAAAACCAAGAGCTGTCTCCCTTTCGGTTTTCAAAGGATGACTTGGGTCCGTCTAACCGAAAACCGGTTTACGGGGGAGGAAAAGGAGGAGGACTCGGCGTGCGGAGGGTTATTTTCCCTCGGTGGCGCCTCGTCTGAGCGGCTGGTCCGTCTCCAGGCCCATTGTCGGCGATAAAACCCGCTCTGCATAACGAGGGCCCGAGTGCCTATTAAATCCCGCAAGGATGCAAGGACAATAATAGGCCGACGCACTTCTGGGAGATAATTGTGCGATCGCTCCTATTCAGCCGCGGAAAGCATTTTCCCCACGGGGCCTGGGGGGGGGGGGGAGAGGGAAAGAGAGAGGAGGAGACGTTTCAGAACGGGAGCAGGTCAGTCGGGGGTGTGGCCACTTCTCCCTCACATGTCCATGTCGCGTGCTGGACCGCAGGAGACGCGTGTTTGTGGGGTGTCTCCCGTGTCACCCCGAAGAAGAAGAGAGTCGTTTCTCAGGCAACCGTTTGGGGTGGAGGTAGAGGCCAGAGGTTGTGCGTGGGACTGAGTCCGTGGGTAACGGCCTCCGTTGCTTTGGGTCCAAAGAAAATCCCCTCCGATGGGAAGACGAGGAGGTGAAGGAGGAGGAGGACATGGCTTCCTTGGGTGTCTCCTGGGCTGTGCCCCTGATTCTCGGAGTTGTCAGCACCTCACTCTCTCCTCCTCCCAGGTCTCAGCTCTCTGGGTATCGCCCCTGAAGGTCTAGGCGTCACCCTGTTGGTTGGGTTGGGGTTAGGGTCAGGGTCAGCGTCAGGGTCAGGGTCAGGGTTAGGGTTGGGGTTAGGGTCAGGGGCAGGAGCAGAGTCAGGGCTAGGGTTAGAGTTAGGGTCAGGGTTAGAGCTAGGTCTAGGGCTAGGGTCAGGGTCAGGGTCAGGGTTAGGGTTAGGCTAGAGTTAGGGTGAGGGTTAGGGTCAGGGTCAGGTTCAGGGTCAGGATTAGGGTTAGGCTAGGGTTAGAGTTAGGATTAGGGTTAGGGTTAGGCTAGGGTCAGGTCAGGGTTAAGATTAGGGTTAGGCTAGGGTTAGGGCTAGGGTTAGGGTTAGGGTTAAGGTCAAGGTCAGGGTTAGGGTTAGGGTTAGGGTTAGAGTTAGGGTTAAGCTAGGGTCAGGGTCAAGGTTAGAGTCAGGGTCAGGCTTAGAGTTAGGGTTAGGGTCATGGTTAGGGTGAGGGTTTGCGTTCGTGTTGGGGTTGGGGTTTGGGTTACGGTTGTGGGTGCGTAAGTGGGTCTAGACCAGCGTTCCGTAAACTCACTCGTCAGCAGAGCCAAACATCAACAGCGCAACGACTGAAATTTCCTTGGAGACCCAAAGCTTTTAAACTTAAACTTCTCCCAAAGCCACTTCTTTAACACAGACTCGCCCAGGCCGTGGTGTTTTGTGGAAGAGCCACACTCCAGGGGCCAGAGAGCCGCCTGTGGCTCACGAGCCTTGGTTTGCCAACCATGGCTGAGGCTGTGGCTGTGGCTGGGGCTGGGGCTGAGGCTGAGGCTGGGGCTGAGGCTGGAGC